>SSNP01000089.1:1783902-1903962 GCA_006937955.1 Pachypanchax playfairii
TTTTTTTTAAAAAAAAAAAAAAAAAAAATGATCCACTACGCTGGACTGAACCGTGCTCTACCTTACCATTGTGTCTTTTTGTCTGCTGCATGCTTCAGGTTCTTCTTGTCTCATAGAAAGAAGCTGTAAAAACCACATGAAACATAAAAACACATGAAGTAAAACTAAATCTAGATGGTTTTATTTTATTGGGCTGACACTTACAGTTGCATCCACACTGACTGTGGAGGATTGTGAATTGAAAGTTTAGTCTTTATTCCACCAAGTTTCCCAAAAAGCTTCCCTGTGGTAAAATAAAGTATAATTTATCTTGTCTTTATGAGCAGAATGCTGAGTTTTACCCGGCGGGCTGTCATGTACCTTATAGTGAGTAATGGTTCCTGTCTGACCATAAACGTGTGACTGGTGGAGTGCTGCACTGATAATTGTCCTTCTGTGAGGGTCACCCATCTCTACCGATGAACCTTGGATCTCATATCCCTGGATACATCATCAGCTTGAAGTTTACGTGGCCGACCTTTATCCCACATCACACAATGTAGGAAGTTTGAAGGTGCAGTTTATAATCGGGGAAGTCTTGGACGTTTCAGGCTCTTTTTTTTTTATCATTTTACAATAAAAGAGATTATTGTGCTTTCGGGTACAATCGATGCTTCATAGATGTTTTTGTATCTATCCCAAGATCTCTGCCTCAACAAAACCCAGTCTCACGGGTCACTGAGAGTTTGTTTGAACAGTCTTATCTCTCAAACTATAATATCTCCTGTAAGACCAAATAAAAAGCATCAAAATCAATCAATCAAAATCAAAAATACTTTATTAATCCCCAAAGGGAAATTCAAGTGTTGTTGTAGCTCAGTTATTCTTCAGGGAGCCATAGAGAGTTCTTGCTGTGGACAGGAAGGATCTCCTGTAGAGGGTTCTAGGTGTGGACAGGAAGGATCTCCTGTAGAGGGTTCTAGGTGTGGACAGGAAGGATCTCCTGTAGCGTCTGTGCTGCAGCGGATTATGAAGAATCTTCTGACTGAAGACACTCTGTTGTTGAGTTACTGTGTTCTGAAGAGGATGATGAGGGTTTTCCATCATGTTCTTCATCCTCCTTTGGACAATCAACTCAAGAGACTCCAGTTCAGTCTCCAGGAAAGAATCAGTCCTCCTTATCAATCTGTTCAGCCTCCTCGTGTCACATACTCTGATGCTCCACCCCAACAGGTAACTGCAGATGTGATCAGCTGACAAACTCCTCTTCTTTTTTCGCTCCTCTTCAAATCTCTGTCTGTCCGTATTGTTTGAAAGCCAGACAGAGACACACTGGAGTCCAGGATATGTCCCTTTAGCCATGTCTCAGTGAAACACATGATGCTGCATTTCAACAGAGTTTCAAGTTCATCCATTTTGTTAGCAAAGAGATCTCACATTTGTCAATATGACTGATGGAAGTGAAGGTTTAAACTTCCTCTTTCTCTCTCTTCACTCTACTCCTGCTCTGCATCCATGTCTTCTTCTTTTGAGCTCATCAGGGATCCAGAGTTTCAATTTGAGGATTATTTCAGCCTTAGAAATGTCAGTTAGCTGCTCTTACTTGTAAACAAGTCTCTTGTTGCCATGGTTACGCATCATAACAAGTGACAAAAAAGTGACAAATCCAGCAAAAAACTCGATCAGCACAGCACCCAAATCAGAAGAAAAGTATTTAGAGAATATTTCCAGAAGAAAAAACCATCAAGAAATACTCAAAAAGAATAAAAAAATGCTAGCAAATGCTAGCTAAGTCACAGAGCTACTCCAACAAGCTGCCACCAGTTATAGCGCTATTCCGGAATAATAAGCATGTGTGCTTTCTTAATTTCCTGTGGAAACAATTTTTTAAAGGTGATTTCAGGCAAGTTGTTGAGAACCACTTACAGATTTTAAACTACGTCAAAGATCCGTTATAATAAAAAAAGGCCTGAGTGTTTATGCAAACAGGATTTTTCAGGCTTTTGTTCATATTTAATTAAGAAACACTTCAAAATCAGGGTTTTGTTGACTGGTGAGTGACAAGAGTTCAAGCCTTAAATAAATAACAGAATAATAGAAAGTGGAAAGCTTTCTGGCATGTTATATATTAAAAACGTATTTTTCCTTACAACATGCTGTTGGCGAGACAGAAAAAAAATCCCTAAATATGAATATACAAAAATTAAACAAACGTTTCCAATCAACAAATATCTTCATAAATATTCACATGAATAAAAAATAATCAAATGTTTTCAATTAAAATGTGGAGCTAAAGCCAAAATTGTTTTACTGTTGCTAAGCAACATTCATACATTTATTAGATGTAATGTGAGGTACAGTCACATCTGTATAATGTTAAATGACAAAACATTATTATAGATTCTTTACCAAAACAGAAACATATATTGGGTTTTACTGAGTTTATAAAGGAGAAGCTGCAGTAAACAAAACAGCTAAATTCTTAAGAAACTTTAAAAAAAACAAAAGCTGGTATTTATTCAAACTATTTAATTTGTTTTTGATAAAAAATAATGCATTCTTGCTCTTGTAAGGTTTTTAAAAGGATGCTTATTCTGATTTGTTCTGCAGTTTTTTAGCTGGTAACCTTGATTATTAATTTGCTTGTAGATGCTCTTGTGTCTGAATTATGCCTCTGCTCCTCACATTCACCCATCATAACTAACAAAAGCATAATGGATCTGGCATATAAATCATAAGAATAAATGTGATTAAATTAGCAATGTTCACAACATTGTTATAGTGTTTTACAGGGACTGGCTGTAAATAACAGCTTGTGCAAAATTCACATTAAAATTCCAAACATGAATTTACAAAGGGGCTTAAACAAGAGCGAGAAATGATTTTTAATTATCGACAAATCACATAATGGCCCAGCAACAAATATATTTCCAGAGGTGTTTTAAAAGCGTTGGCCTCTGTCGTAGAATTTTAAAAGATGCAGAGTGTTGATGGTAGATAGAGCTGGAAAACAAAATGAATTCTCAGAAGTTATCAGGTAAATCTTTATCTAAACGCCACACAGGTCTGCAAACGGAAGATGCTGCAAAATTGTTTCCTGGTTTCTCTAACAAAACTGAAGGAGTTCTGATGATAAATGTGAGAAAGATAAATCACAAAATAATCTTCCGTATCTTGAGATAATCTGGCTTCCTTAATTCTGAGAGTTTCCTGGTGAAGCAGGATGTTTACAGTAAATAATGAGGAGAGATCACCTGACAAACGATCTCCTGCTGAGATTAAAGGACTGGAGGAATAACTCTGAGAAATACTGAGTCTGGAAGAGGCCCCCGAGCACAACGGGGTCAATGAGAGTTCACTAGAATTAAAACCACCTTCATGTGAGCTACTTCAATAATTTTGCATCAGGATGTCCTAAATTTCAAAACACACAGTGTCATATGTGACAAATTTGTAAAATGTTTAACTTAAACCTTTTATTATGTACAAACTAAATTAAAAAGAAGGTTGAGAACCATGTTCAGAGTTAGGTATTTTATTGGAAATCAAATAGTTTGAATCTGATTTACTATCTTTTCTTTTAATAAACATTATCAGTATCTGTATCAAAAAACAACAGGATCAAAGTGAAAAACAGATCCTATGGTTTAAACTTGGGTAACACATGTATTTAGAGTCTTTTGAGCTGAAATAAGTGCAAAGAGATCGATTACAATGAATTCTCAATAAAACCTGAACATCTGTTGAACATTTAAAATTATTTATATTTCAAAACCAAATGTTACATGTCTTAATCAGAAGATTTAATCCCCCGTATTATCTTAAAAATGTATTTCAATTCAACAATTTGGATTTGTTGGATATCTGTAGAAAAATGTAGAAAACCATTGAGATATTTTGGTTTGGATCAAAGGAGAGGATCAGGCATCACACTGACATTAAGATTCTGCTTGACAGGATCAGAAAAAACTTTCTGCTTTTCACTCAGCCTTTTGAACTAAAAACAAAGAATATGGCTTTAAGGACTTCTTACCCTCTTTTTTTCGACTATTTTTCTGGGCCTGTGTGCGTGGAGGGCCATTCTCGATTCCACACTTGAGTGTTTCTCGCTTAATCCTTCATCTTCAAGCTGTAGGAGAGAGTTGAGATGAAATATAAGGAGAAGACGGGAAGGAACCATCTTAAAATGCCAGTGGACGTGATTTAGTCCTTGTATCAAGAGAATGCAGGCCAGATGGTGAGTTTAGGAAGCCTAAAATCTCTGCACCTGGCAAAGTGTTTGCTAGACACTGCATTAATCAACAACTTAACAAACTCCCTGCATATACATTATGTTCATTTTGTTCTGTGTTGATGGGCAATAGAAATCTTATTTATTCCAGAAATAATTGCCTAAAGTTATCCTCTGCATGGAGGATATTTCCCTCTGGACACAAAGCAGAAGCATTTAATCAACTGAATTTTGTTCCGCAAAGTTTTTTATTATTTTTATTTTTTTTGTCTCTGATGAAATGACTTATACTCACTTTGAGGGCAGTTTCCAGTTCAGTAACTTACTTGGACAGTTTTCATATTAGTTGTAAAACACTTCATTGCTCTGCTGCGCCTTCTCTTCACTGCAATAGACAGCGACACTGTGACTAAGTGGAATTTGGAAACTTGTGAAGTGTTGGATGAGGTGCTTGAGTGCACTCTAATGCTTCATGAATACATCTGTTCTTTTCATTGCTATTTGATCTCCTGTTGTTCTAAGTTTGACACTGAACCGGTCCGCATCAGCCTTTCTTCCACTTTGAATTAGCATATTCAGCTCGGAATGCCTGAATAATTCCTCTGGATTATCTTTAAGTGCATGAACATGTTATTGTATAATTGATGCTGTAAGGAGATAAACTGCCAACATCTTCCTTTAGGGGCCTTTGACAGACAGGACACGCAGTTTCACTTGATTTGTTAGTTAGTTTCAAAGTGTATTTCATGGCTGAGGAGAAATGTGGCCGAAGGTAATCACGACTAGCTTTTGCTCATCTGCACGATGGCAGCAGATGCTTGATGGATTGGCATTTGCCTGTGTTTCTTGTTGCAGTCTACTCTGAAAGGAACTAATCTCACAGTGTTTGGCTGCCTTAACCATGGGATGCCTCTCTTCTTGCGAGAAAACTCGTCACTTAAGTGTGAATCAGGTAAGTCCGATTTAAAATGGATCTTTTGAATTGAATTTCAGTGTAAAGGTTAAGAACTACTCATGTTTTACCTGCTGTAGAAAGCTCTTTGAACAGCCTCAATTTGAAGAAATAAAGATTAGCTCAGATCAAACAGATGGATAATGGATAGTCACAGCAGGACCAGTTCCAAAGTAGATGAATGTTGTTTTAAAACCACTTTAATCTAAACAATGTCATAGCTGTTAGGATATTTTATAGACCTTTATACTGCTGTGAATTTCAGTTTTCATGGTTATTTCCGCAGCCTACATTAAATAATTAACAGTTAATTGTCATTTACAAAGACACTCATCTAAGGACTTGTATATTTATATATTTACATATTTAGTTTTCAATCTGATGCTTTTGGAAGATGTAAATAAAATCCTAAAATATACTAAGAATATACACAGACATATGGGTAATATCAGAATTAGCTGCTCAATTTCTATAGGAACCTGTTCAATCAGTAATAATTTGAAATTGAAATTGAAATTTGGTAGCACTTTTGGTCTAGCATGTAACAGACTGAGTTGTATGATATTTCTGCTGGAATAGCCACTTCATGATAAACTAACAGTTGTATAAACAAATCAAATAACAGCTTCAAGTTTTTTTCAAGAGTTCCACTTTGTAACTGGCTCGTTTAGGAGAACCTGTTAGCTTCTCTGTCTGAGAACTAGTCTCTACTTCTCCCAACTGAGGCTGTTCAAAGATCAACAGGTAAGATAATAACTATTCCTAATGTTTTCCTTGAACCCATTGTCAGAGATATATTATCACTTTAACTCTTCGAAAAATAACATGATCCCAAACTGACTGTTAAAATGTTGTTTTTCCTTCAGAATCGTTTGCTGGGTTTTTCCTTTCTGTGAATGCGTCTGCTAATGTCACCAAACTGAGAATTCCCTACCCACAAACAGGCATTTGGTACCTCAGTCTGCGCTCGCTATGTGCCACTGAACATGGGTGAGATTAGCTTTAACAGCTTCATTGGAGAACTTAATGTAGCCACATTAAAAAAGAATCAAAGAGGAAGTGCACAAAGGAAGTTGTTTGTCTTTACGTAGACAAGGAAACATTTCTAGATTGTATATTATCTGTCTTAACTTAATATTGACAATTAATGCAGTTTTTGTCGCTATAAGTTAAACTGAGCGCCTACAGCAGCTAAACTTACCCCAAAAGACAGGGAAAAAAAACGAGAATCCTTCTGAGTACTGATGACAGTATCCGTCTCATAATCCAACTTTTTGTATGAGTTGGCTGACTGTCGCTCATACATTTTTTAAAGTTTCATAACCAGTTGAGGCCTCGTTCCAACACCCCTCAGAAACGAGATGTTGTTTACAGTCTGCTGTTGGAAGTAACATATTTGTTATAGTAAAACTTGAAATAAAATTCACTAAAATTCATCAACGTTAATATATCTATTCCCCAACTCACTATATACAGGCATTTTACAAATTAAGTAAAATATCTTCTAATTTCAATTTAAATTGTGAACTATCAAATATTAAATGTCTTAAATTTATTGCCTCCATTTTTCATACGGGAAGGTTTTTTTTTTTGTAAAAAGTGTCATTTTTTTTCAGCAGGTTGCTGCAGGTTTAGCAGCACGTTTGGTAAAAGAACACAGATTTTATTGTTTTTGGACTTGTGTAATATCAGATGTTCTCTTCAGTTTTTGGTAGGTCAGAGACAGACTCACTTCTTTTTCTCTCTGAGGGTCGTTTCAAGTGACTATGAGAGATGTTTATCCATATTTATGTTTTCAGATTCTCGTCTTCAAGCAGATTGAGCTGTTTTGTCGAATATTTAACGGCCTGAAAATGTGAACAGAATTAAATTGTAATGATTTTTTTTTTTGGTCCCTCTTGAGAGTTCCAGTAGAATTTGAATTACAGATAATAACAGATGGTCTGGGACGTGTTCTCATCCTCACTCCAAAGCTTAGCTGAGGTATGAAAATGGTGACAACGTTCACATGTTTGTGTGTTAGGTTTCACACTTTTAGACATGCTAAATCAGTCCAGTCCTGCTGTAAAAGAAGCAGCACTGTGACGGGTGACAGGTCCTTTATTATGCTGTAATTATGCTGATTAATCAAATACATAAATTAAAAAGGGAGCAGTTTTATTATTGTAAAAAATAAAAGTGTTGTGAGAGTAAAACTCCACAACCCCCTACATTTTTATTCTCTGTTTATTATCTATTACTGAGTGTTATTCTTTATATATGTTGTTATTTTAGAGATAGACAATTAATAAATTATTCACAGTTGTAGTTTGGTGAATAACAAATTAATTAGTTTTGTTTGAAACAGCTGCTCTTTGTTAAAATAAAGTAAACATTTCTCTAAGATTATGTGTAGAGCAATTTAGAAAAATTCAATTTTAGTTGGTTAATCAAAAAACCTCATGAAGGTTAAATCAGGACTAGTTTTCTTTTTTTTTTTTTTTTACGTGACTGCGTGAAACTAGCTTAATTAGCTGAAAATGTTTTATGTATGTCATTTAATAAGATGGAAATTGAAAAAAACTAATAAAAAGCACCTGTGAAAACAAGAATTACTTTTTTTATGATTTAATGAAGAATGTTCTGAAATCAACAGACAGTTGCAGTGAGATCTGAACATTAAAGGAGTGAGCTAAGAGCTGAATCTCACTGGGATGCAACTGTTGGCGACTCTCTCAAGATAAGAAATTAAGAGAGATTGATCATATTTTCCTTTAGAATCACAATGAACTTCTACTCAGGATAATTTAGCTTGAGCTGAAACTGCACATAAGTTCACGCTGCAGCCTTCATCCACATGTTCTTTAATCACAAAGTATCTTAACGTATTTGCACTTGTCATGTTTCTGTTCTAACACAACTTAGTTTCATTTCATTTATTATTCATTTTATTCTGTAAATTCGGTTTGTGTAATCATTAATTGTCAGCTGTATGGTGACAGCTGTATCTCCGCCTGTCCGTCTCTGTTTTTGTTTTTCAGATTTGAAGCGTGCACCAATGTAACTGCAGAGGTGTATATGCGCTCCTACCTGACTCCATGCATCAACGACTGTGGGACGTATGGACAGTGTAAGCTCCTGCGCACCAACAACTACCTATATGCAGCATGTGAATGCAAAGCAGGTGAGCGTATGTGTGGAGGAGCCTGTCAGTGTTTGTGAAAAAAAAATATGAACAATATATTTTCCTTTTCACTTGCTGATTTCAGTCCGTTCTGACTATATTTGGATTTAATCATTCGCTAATATCCAACTTATAACAACTTGTTTAATAAAGACAGAGAAATAATCAGTTAGAATTTAATAAAGACAATAACCTGCGACTGTAAATGAATCATTGGACTTTAGGTGTTTGAATGAACGGCTGGGGAAATGAGGACATCACCGCAGCATAGATTTTTGTAATACACATCAGAGTGACAGGAAAATGGGAAAGGTAGCGCAAGTCAATTGTCGAGCCAAACTGACATAACTGCAGCTAAATTGAAGGTACTATTGTCCAATGTGGCATTGTGTTTAGCAGGTTTTTTTTTGGAAGACAACAGAACACTTTTACTTACAACAGCATTTTAATAAAAGATGAGCGTCTGAACAAAGCGTGTCCTGAGAGCCTTTTAAAATCCTGCCTTTGATCATTTTTTTTTGTCTGAAGTCCCTTTTCTTTTTTCTAACATTCCTTGTCATACTTCATGTGTGCCTCTGCTTCCTGGCAGGCCCTTAACGTTCAACACTTGCCCTTGGCTTGTCTGACTCTGCAAAACCTCTGTTTAACAGGGCTCACAAATATTTAATCCCATCTGTAGACATACAGTTCTCTCACTCTCTCTCATTTCTTTCCAATTTTTTTTTTAAATAAAAAAAATGTGAAATTCTTCATGTCTTTGCTTTAAAACGAGAAGAAAAAAACAAACAAAGCCTGATGGTTTTCCTCACTGTCTTATTTCATCAATCATTTGATAAGGATCCAATAGAGAAGAAGCAGCAGTGTGTTAAATAGAAGAGTTTTCAAGAGTCTCTGCTACTTTGGGACTTTTACAAATAAGCAGCTTTTGTTTGGAAGGAACTGATGAGGCATAAATTAGGTCAAAACACACATATTATATAAGCTAACTTCATGATTTTATTTAGCATTTATTTATAGTTGATGCAATTTCTTTATAGTTTTTTTTTAAGACTATGAAACTTGTCAACACAAAGCTCCTGTAGATCTCCTCCTGTACAGCTCAGCTTAAACTGACCACGTCTTTGTGTATTTACTAGGTTGGAACGGCTGGGGATGCACCGATAACTCAGAAGCTTATTCCTACAGTTTCCAGCTCCTCTCCACTCTCCTGCTCTGCCTCAGTAACCTGATGTTTGTCCCCCCGGTGGCTGTCGCCATTCGAAGCCACTACCTGCTGGAGGCTTCAGTCTACATCTTCACCATGTTCTTCTCCACCGTGAGTGACTTCCAAATGATCAAACTTACCGCTGAAACAATATCTTTGTATGTGAAACAAACACAAATGACTGATTTATATTCCGACATGAAACAAAGTCAGCCACTGTGAATAAAAGGAGTCGCTGATTGTGATCGTCGTCTTTAAAGAGTTTGTTCCTGGTTTGTTT
Organism: Pachypanchax playfairii; assembly: GCA_006937955.1. NCBI lineage: Eukaryota > Metazoa > Chordata > Actinopteri > Cyprinodontiformes > Aplocheilidae > Pachypanchax > Pachypanchax playfairii. The sequence goes on from SSNP01000089.1 coordinate 1,793,712, forward strand.
GTGTTGCGTTTGTGCTCGAAGAATCACATAAACACAAGAGAACGAGCAGAAATCTTTGACATTGGTGTCATGCGGTTTCACTGATTGACAGTTGATGATAAATATGCACAAAGGCGATGATGATAAAGACTTGATGCAACGGCTCATTGTGGTAATTCAAATAATAATTGCAATTATAATCAGATTTTTTTTTTTAAATGAGCTATTTTAGAAATGCAAAAAACTAAAGATTCAAGAATGAAAACAACCACAAAAAATATGTTTTACCATCACTGTACACAGATTACTTGCTTCTGTTCAACATTGTCTCATAAGAATCTGTCATGTTCAGAAATCGATTCACTTCAAAGACCTTGGACTGTCCTTTCATTCATGTTGTTGGGATGCTTTTTACACCTTGAAAGTCCTTTATGCCTTAAGCTAGTTGAAAAGCTGAAAAACATCTTTGAATTCAGTCAGTGACAGCACCAAAACGCTGAGGCTAAACTCAGCAACCTTGGCTTCTGCAGATAAAAAATTACTGTGAAAAATATCGAAGCATATTGTCTCCTTACTTCTACCAGAACTGAATGAGATTCATTTTTAGTTTCACCTAACTACAAATGAATGAATTAGTGAAATTCATGTCATGGAACTTTTCGTAATGACCAAGACAGACCTGAAGACACGAGGACCTGATTGATCGATTGTCCTTATGTTCAGATTTATTAGGACACAATTCATTTCCACATTGTTTTTCCCAAAATTTGTTGCAACTAGCTGGAAGTCCATTCTGAAGGATATAAAGCTGACCAATCAGAGCAGACTGTGCTCGGGGAGAGGGAAGCCTCTCTAAAATCTTTTTATATCTGAAGTACTTAATTATACAGAAAAAATAGCGATCCATTAGCTGTCTCGTATATGAGCTAAATACAGTACAGTACATTATCAGAGTCCTTTTTTAAGGGATTTCTTTCACAGAGCAGGTTGAATATAGTTTGTCAAATTTAAAACACATGACTGGATGAGATTATATATTACACGTTTCATTTGGCTCTATTCAAGAGAAAGGCCTTTAAAAATGGACTTTGAATGATATAATCACAGTTAAATTTATTTTATAAGAGCTTATCCAAAACATGTAAGAAAAATGTTGAAGTTAACAAGCTCTCATAAAACAGCAGTGTGCAAATTAAAAAAAACAACATGCACTAATTAGTTATATAATCATTTTTCCCTCCGCAGTATTCAGAGTAAAATGGTGTTTTTCCTAAAGCAAAACCAAACTTTTCATTTTAGAACATCTGTTATTTGTAATGAGTATGTTTACTATTTTTCCAAAATGTTTATTGTTTTTTTTTTTCCTCTCTCAGTTTTATCATGCATGTGACCAGCCGGGGATTGTGGTCTTTTGCATTATGGAATATGACGTTCTGCAGTTTTGTGACTTTCTCGGGTCGCTCATGTCAGTGTGGGTCACTGTGATCGCCATGGCGAGGCTAAAGTCTATTATCAAACAGGTGAGTGTTCGATAGTGATTCTGAAGTTTGGTAACGAAACACAAAAGCATGTTAATGTGTTTTGAAATTTGCATACTGTTACAACAAGTTTGTCCTGAAAAAGTATATTTTACACACATACAGGACTGTAATGAATGTATTACTGTGTGCTTCAGATATTATTTAGCCCAGTTCTGCATGAACACCAAATATGACACGAGTATCTTCATCTCTGTCCTGACTGCTAGAAACCGAGGAGCTATAATGTAAAACAACAAAACTTAGAAAGAAAAAAAATGACAGAATTGTCATTCTTGTGATTTAAAGTCATATGGATTATTTACATAATATTTAAGCATGATTTTTTTTTTGCTCCACACATAGCATCTGCTTCACCTTCAGAAGCTCTGATTGGTTTAGTTATTAATCACCACAAATAAGCAGAAATGAGCAAGTTAACATATTTGATTATAGTGAGGCTAAACGTGAGTTTTAATTATGAATTTAAAGCTTTGTAACCCTAACATTTTACACCTAAATGCTTATATTTGTGTATGTTAAGATGTCAGCGGGTGAAAACACAAGAAATCCTCCAAACGAATAGAGAGATTAGATGTCTATAGAATTATGTAAAAACAAATCTCACATATGTCTCAATTTTTGGTTCTAAATTAAAAGATCAGCGTGTCAGAATTAGAGAAGTGTGGCACTAAATTCTCTGGTTGTTGACATATTGCAGAGAATAAACACTAACAGGTGCACCTTCTCCCTGGGTCACCCTCTGGCTGCACACCAATATGGAGCAGTCACAGGGAAAGTGTGTGTGTGTGTGCAAATGTGTGTCCCTGTCTATAAATGAGACAGAGAGGGAGAGCGGGCGGGAGCGTGGAGACGGAGGTGGAGTTGTGTGAGGGAGGGTGAGTATGAACATCTGCTGTCCTCCAGGGTTTTCATTTCTGCTTAGTGCGGCAGTATGCAGTCACTAATCAAATCGCACATGTCAGGACTGGCAAGAGGAACTGTGTTGCATTTGTGTACTTGAAAGAGACAATGTGTGTGTTTATGTGTGCGTATGAAAAGTGGAGGGTAAGGGATGCACCATTGTCTGATTGTGTGTATGTGTGCGCAGGACACGTGTAGCCCAAAAATCTTGCCAGTCTGCTTCCAGAAAGAGCTTTAGGTCATTTGTTTATCCTAACTCATTAAAGATTATTTGTCAGAATAATTCATTGAAAAGAAAAGAATGCTAATCTTTGGTCCAGTTATTATAATATTGTTTCCACCAGATTAATTACTGACATTTTGATACAACAGCACATGAATAATTGGTGTTCATTCAGACAGAAATTGACAAATGAGCTGAAGAAATTAAGGGATTCATTAAGGGATTCGGAAGTCACTGATGGGTTTGTTTTTCTTAGCTTATCTTCTCAGAATAAGAAGAAAAGCTTCAGAAACAATTTACTTTTTTTTTTCATTTAAAAAAAAGGTTATTTTACCACAGTTAAGTTTTTTCTTTGTTTATGTCCGTTTTTTATATGAGGATACATATTTTAAAACTAGCTATTGAAATCAATCAAGTCAGAGATCTGAGATTTTGAATGAAAAAATGGCTACAGTACCAATAATACAAAAGATTTCAGAAAATCACTTGATGATAATTGACAAAGCTGAATATTATTAACAGTCACAGTGACAGCTTATTATGGAAGTAGGTCAGAATAGCCAATAAAATTAGAGATGACCTTTTAGGGGGTTAAAAAAAGGTTTTCAACATTATTAAATTCTTAATTAGCTTCATTACCCTGCATTTAATAAATAATGAGATTAACCCGAAACATTGTCTCTTCGTGTTCCTGTTTAATATGTATATTTTTACTAACTTTAAACATGTTAGACCCTGTTAGACATCCTGCTGTGGCACTGCTATCAGACATTAGTAATTCACACATTCACAAATATACATGTATGTTGGTGAAGACGTGTGGCTGATAAAAATAGACCAGCACAAGGGATTCCATAAGCTCATCTGTCACAGTGACACATAATGATTCATTACAGTAAGAAAATCCTGCCTTTGAGTGAATTTATGCCTGTGTACAGTGCATGCATGTCTGAGTGCCTCTGTGTGATCTTGCTGCGTCGTATGACAGATGAGTGCGGCTGCACAGGGTCCTGCAGACTGCACCATGCAGCTACTTTTCTCCTTGGTCTGTGTCAATTAGTCCTATTCTCCTGCAGGCAGGTCGTCCCCTTAGCTCAAAAATCCCCCAGTCTCTCCTCACATTGCTCACCAGACACAAAAATGCAAACCCCAAACATCCTGCACAGGCTGAAGTCTTCCTAAAGCATGTGTGTATACAGCTTATTGATTTTCTTTTTTCCCTACTCTTATTTTATCCTTTTGTTATCTTGTGGCTTTCGGTTCAATTGTGATGGTATTATTTAAAGCACAAAATCTATTGTTTTTTTTTCATATATACTTTCTATATAGACCAGGGTATTTCTGTAGAAGCTCTTTAAAACACCCTGAGTGAATTCACATCAGCTCAGATTCAGTTGTGTTCTGCATCAAACTGGTGGCATATTAACATAATGAGAAGCTTTTAACTTCTGCATCACACATTTACTGTTTGTGAAAATCAGCTCCAGTTGTAGGCGTTGGAAGTGAGGCTCAACATAGTTTTCAAATTACCCCATCATGACACAAATTGACCAACAACAAGACATGCAGAATGACCATGGATTGACTCAAAATGAATAAAATCAAATGAAAAAACAACTGAAACCAGATGCAAATCGACTGCAGGGGAATGCAAGAAGCCCCTCGAAATAACCACAAAAACACACCAAATAAAAAAATGAGGGACGACCAGAGAAATAATTTCTGATCACAGAGATGAAAAATGACTACAATAAGGTAAACTAGAACCAGATTGATAGTTTGTGAACATGAATTTACAAATCTAACATTGTACAAACACACAATAGCTGCAGAAGATCTCTGTTGGCTGTCATTTAGAAAAATGAAATGCTGTTTACATGTCTGTGACCAGCAGTATGATGAAAAATCTGTCATAAATAAATTCTAAAAATCACTATAAAGTGTATCAAAGCCATTGAAAATAATCTCCCTGCTTGGTATCAAATAACTGTCAATATTACTTTAAAATGTGTAAAATCACTCAAAGCGCAAATCACAACCTCTCATGGTTTAGTCTTTATCAGTGTGTAAGATAAGAGATATGACTAGATATGAAGTTGAACACCAATTTCCTGCACATCTGGAAGAAAAGCAGATGTGCTAGAATAGCAACAACTGGAGAGTCGTGCTGCAGCTTGGTCAAACCACCATCCTCTGATTTACTGGTGATGCAGTGATGTTGACAGTGTTTACAGGGTGCAGCTATTGATCCACGTGTTATTTTGTTTGTTTGTTATGTGAAGGTGTTGTATCTGCTGGGGGCGATGTCTCTGTCGATGGCCTTGCAGCTGGACCGTCACGGTTTGTGGAACCTGCTGGGACCAAGCCTATTTGCACTGGGCATTATGGCTGTAGCATGGGTAAGGGAATGTATTTCAAATATAAATAAAAGAAAAAAAAATTTGTATATACATGAAATCATCAAGTGGAAAATATTTTCTAAATTGTTCTGCATGAAAGTTGCCTTGACAATCATCACTCACTGCTTTTAAAATACGTGAAAACATAGTTATTAACTATTAAAGCACTCATAAAGCACAGACCTTTACCAAAGTCCTCAGTTTCCCCCATATTATGATTTACACAAAAAATAAACCTACAGATATGTTAAAAACAGCTCAATCTCACAATAATGAAGAATCATTTAAAAAGTTCCTGGATCCAGACAGTGATCCGGATCCCCCCCAAATTCCACCCACTTCTTCCTTCGGCCATTTCTGACCTTTCCTGAAAATGTCATCGAAATCCATCAATAAAGTTTTTCTTTATCTTGCTAACAAACAAACAAACTCTGGTGAAAACAACAATCACCTGGTGGAGGTAATAAGACAAGTTAACCGATATGTTCAAGGGAAAGTATTCCAAACATGTGAAAGTGTGTTTGGTTAAAACCAGACAACTCTTTACATTAAACCTGTGAAATTCTGACTGGTGTGAATAAAGAGCATGTAATACTTACATATGTGCACCAATAAGACCAAAAAGGAAAGGTCAGAGGTCAATCAAATACATGACTGGGTTACATTTAAAAGAAAAGCAGTACATTTTGGAATTTTTGTCTGTTTTTAAAAGGCATTATTTCTTGTCCTTTTAGCGATAACTGTTAGTGTTCAGTTCAATTTACTTCAGTCAGTCAGACACACTTATTCCTGTCCAGGGTCGTAGGGAGCTGGTGACTATCTCCAGCAGTCACTGGGAGAGAGGCGGGGTTACACCTGGACAGGTAGCCAGTCCATTACAGGGTCACATATAGACAGAAAACCACTCTCTCACAACTAGAGACAATTTAGAGTTACAGATTAACTTCAAACAAGTTTTTGTTCTGTATGAGGAAGCTGGAGTCTCCTGGAGTCCCAGACTCAAGGTAGAAAGGTTCTCGCCTGGTTTCAAACCCAGGACCTTCTCACTGCACCACCATGCAACCTCATTTCAATTCAATTCAATTCAATTCAATTCAATTCAATTCAATTCAATTCAATTCAATTCAATTCAATTCAATTCAATTCAATTCAATTCAGTTCAGTTCAGTTCAGTTCAATTCAATTCAGTTCAGTTCAGTTCAGTTCAATTCAGTTCAATTCAATTCAATTCAACTATAAAGTGCTGGTTCATAACAGACAGTGTTTGTTATGAACAGTGTTGATGAGTCAGCTGAGCAGAGCTGTGTGATATAGATATAATCTCATATATATCTATAAAGTTGTGACCTCTGGTGTTGACATCTCACAGATTCCATTTTTTAGAAAGTCTGTTTGATATTTTAGAACTGCACTTTGCTGTTGAACAATGAACATATGGATTCATTTGGAAAATATGGATTCAGAGACTGAAAGACTATAAATAAGTTAGAAACGTGCTCCAACAATGCAAAGACCATCGTGAATGAAGCCAAACAGAAACAAAAGAGTTCACTCCACATTACTGATCATGTCATGTAATTTATCTACTCTTAGTTCTGCTCTGCTGACTCATTCATGAGCTGACAGCTGGGGTTAAACATCTGAAATGAACAGGAATGCTAACATACACTGCTTTTCTCTAAAACTCAACCTTTTTAAAAGCCCTTGATCTGAACTTATCTCTATCTGAACTATGACCTTTTCCAGTTTCAGCCTCTTTATGGCACGAGTGTAAAAAGTCATTCATTATTTTAATACCATTTTATCTGCAGCAGTAAATTATGTTTATCTATCAGTCTGATTATTCTTTAGCTAGTAAGTATAAAATCAGTCATGTGATCCATCACATGTTTGAGTTCTGACCAATGAGATAAGTTTACATAGAAGCTGCTTTAAAATTTTTTTCTACTTGTGGGTATTAGTTACGGGTTGTAGTTCCATTATAACTCTATGTACGTTCGCTGACTCTTCAAATCATAATGTGCTCCCTCAACTGAGAAGATAAAAAATGTTATTTCTTTCAGGCAAGGTTCTTGGAAAATATAAAGCCTTTAGCGCTGAAGCTGTGACATGAGTTTGAAAACAAGGCTTGTAGTTTCCTTGGAGAAGCTTTGTGTTGAACAAAGTGTGGGAGTTTCATCCACAAAAAAATGATCTTTCTGTGAGCTGAAGGATTCTGTAGAGATAATGGGAGATAAAACACTGATTAATTCCTCCCTGTAAACCCTCCAGCTTTACCACAAAAAAGACGGAAGCATTACATTTTGAGATGATCAAAAAAATCTCCGATTAACAGCCTCACATGAAAATCAGTGCTGCAACTGAAGATTAAATAATACCAGGAGCTTCCACTATTTCTTCAGAGGATATCTCTTCAGGCTTTAACAGATTTGTAATTCAATTACAGGAGACTTGTTGACTTATATTATTTGACAAATATAAAATGCAGGCATTATGGTCTTGTATATTGTGACAAGATCTACGGAATGAGGGTATAAACTCATTTCTTCTCACAGCAGACGAGCCCTCACACAAACTTTTTACAAGACTGAACTCAACACAACTTTTCCGATAATAACTCACTTGTATCTCATGCTAATGTCGCAGTTTTTAAAAGATAAACCTGGCCTCACGCTTTGATTACCTGACAGTTAATAATTTATAAGCTGTTCAGTCGAGTATGTCTGCGCTCAGTCTTTCCTCGCCTGGCGGTTCCAGCGCCACACGTTTCCTGCGAGCGCCCTTTCATTTCAGCTTGTCATGTTTCTGCGAAGCTTTGCATTCCGAATGCTCCCAGACACAACCAAATTAGATCAGTGGAGCGGAGGGCACAGAGCGTCTGCTGCTGTGCAAGGGGTGTCATTAGCAGCCAGAGGAAGGGGGAGCAGTTCAGATCAGTTAATTCCAAATATCCCTAATTTTCCCAACTAAATGAGATCCCCGACTGGAGCGTGAAAAGACCATCCTGCTATGGAAGTGTTTGCTTTAACAGGGAAAATATCCCGAGATACTCAAACAGCAAAAACAAATTTGATGTCTGTTTTTAATTTGCTTCACAGAGATTATTAGTCCTAAATCTTAAAGTAATCACAGACAATTCATGTAAGATTATTTGTGATCATATTTGTCACTCATGAAGAGCTTAAACTTCTTCTCATTATATCAGAATTTCTCAAGTTTATATTTACTGAAATAACATTTTAAAAATGTCAAGTTGTCACTGTTTATGAACTGAATAAAATAGAGAAAAATGAACTGAAATCCTGAAGTCACTCTGTGCAGTTTGGGGCCAATTTAGAGGAAAAAATGAGCACATTTTTGTGATTAGGCCAGAAGTGATACCATATCCAGTTACTGATAAACACTACATGAACATAGATGACAAAATAGATAAACGAGAGCGCGGCGAGTCAAATCCATCTGCTGATTAGTGTGATACACTTTCACTGAAGCATTACAGGATTAATGAAGAACACAGTCCCTCGGTTTTTCCAATAAGAGCATCAGCTGGTAATTTACTGAAATCCCATTGGTCTCAATTTTAATGACTCTATGTGTGAGCTCCCCCTGTAACAACCTGTGCCAAGATAAAATACTCTATATCCATGAAATTAAACAGATAAGAACACCGAGGAGGCCGTATTAGGTTTATTTTGTTTGTCCCTTTCAATATTTCAAAGTTTTTGTGTGTGCTTTGTAAAAGGTCTGCAAAGTTAGATATCCATATCTATATCCATATCAAAGAGAATTCTAAAAAAACTGGAGGACTCTGCTGCTGAAATGTGTGAACAGACTCCTTTGTAGTCCGGGCTTTTTATTTTGTCACTGAGTTCTCATAATTCCCTCTCAGCAACCAGTTAGGCACCTCCTGTAATAAAAAGAATGTAAAATAAATGTTTACTCTCTCCAGTGTCAGCCAAACTTTACTTTAGAGAATACATGCTGTCTGTTCCCGGAGCACACCCAAAGTCTACCTGTGTTTTCAGGATGTGAGGAACTCAAACACTTTATGGATTGTTTAGATATTTATGTCCCCACGTCAAAAGAAAGGTCATTAACGTTAGCAAAAACTGTTAACGGGTTGTACGTTGCTGTTTGTCTTGATTTGGGGCTCATGAATCTGAGAGCCAAACAACAAATATCCGTAAACATTATAGGCTGTACAAATGGTAAACTGGACAAGGAAAGTAATGAAGTTAAAATAAAACTAGTACCCTCTAGTGGCTGGCTGCAGTATTGCAGGACATATGCCTAAAACTAAACCTCACATAAATTGTTTCCAGGTGTAGATTTCTTTTGAGTGATGTAGTTCTTAACTTGCTGCTGTATGTCTAAATATTAAATGTTCTATTGTGTGTGATATCCAATCAGACGGTGCGTACCATCCGGCGCCGGCGCTGTTACCCTCCCACCTGGAAACGATGGGTCTTCTTCCTCTTCCCCGGCACCATGATCGCCACATCTGCCGTGGCGCTGTACGCATTCGTGGAGACAGAAGAGAACTACTTCTACATCCACAGCATCTGGCACATGCTGATTGCAGGAAGCGTGGGTTTCCTTTTGCCGCCTCGCGCCAAGCCCGACGCCAAGGTGACGCCACTGAAGCGCAAACGGGGCTGTGGCTATCAGCTGTGTGTGAACGAACATGAGGAACTGGGCCTGGTGGATCCAGCCATCATATCCATCAACAGCATCTGTACCAGCTGATAAATTCTCCACTATCACCATTTTTTTTTTTACCTTAGAGACACTCCATTGCCTTCTTTTACTTGGGAAATTCACACACGGAAAATGAAGCCACAGAACTTTAAAAGAAAAGAAAAACAACGAAAAGATTAACTGTAAATATTTCAATCCTAACGTGACACTCTAGAATTTGTTTTTCTGTTGTAATGGTCATGGTAATTAAGATCAGTATGTAATAATTATTATCTATAGCTGAAGTTCTGAGAAATTGTTGGTGTATATTGACACTGTTGTTTGTGAATATGTATTTAAAGTCAAAGCTGAAACACTGCTGCTATCTGACGGTGACTGTAAAACTGCTTCTGTTGGTTATTTACTGTCGGTGATGTAAACAGGGGACAGATACTTAACAGTTCTAAACAATGGGCAGAGATGGATGTTTATCAAGGGCATGGCTTTTCTGAAATTCTTTTGAAATATATCTTTTGCACTGAGACACAAAAAATGTTGTTCTGTACATTTTTATAAGAGTATAAACAGGAGTGGGCACCACAAATGTAAAAGTTAGTTGTCATGTGGACTGTTAGATTGTCTTTTGCAATGTATCACTTTCACACGAATGTGCTGATTGGTCGTGGTGGAAGCAACTCAAAAGCTCCTGAAAGAGAAGAGACGGTGAGGCGGGAAAACTTAAGAGACCTCAAACAAAGACCTCACCTCCCTGCTCTTGTCTGACAGGACCTGCGTGACACCACGTTCATGAACAATAAATGTTTTCTTTCTTTTTGGCTCGGTATTACTTTGCTACTCTCAGAGCTTTTAAATCTCATGCAGCAGGTGAAATCTCTCACAAAGACATCATATTGCAATTCCTAGCCCTAATGGAAACCAGTGGTTCTCAGACAGTGAGATGAGATGCTGTCAACAGCATCCTCCCAGGAATAGTGCTGGAGATAAATAATTCTTCCACACAGCAGCAGTATGAGAGCATGCTGTCGATATGTGGCCTCTCTCTTCCTTTGGAAGAAAAAGCAGAGCTGTGAGACTTTTATATCTTTCTGCTATGTTCCTTTTAGGTGTGATCCATCTTGTGCACACCAGAGATTTTTTTTTTCAAGAGGATTTCAGAAACACATTTATTATTTTAGCATCTGCACATCCTATAGTCCAAAGTAAGGGTTACACCTACGCTTGTTGATGTCACCATGGCTCTTAAAAGGTATGGTTAAAGTGTTCACTCTCATCTTGAAAGGATGGAAACTGCTACTATTTGATGTTAACACAAAGATTCAGCCCTTAAAAAAAACTATTAGCTGAGAACATAAAAGGAATCACAGGGAAACTTCTTGGCTGGATCTGTTCAAGCTGAACAAATGAAAATCTTTAGAGGTGTAGGGTTGCTATAGTTTCAAATTTAAGAAACTAATACAGGAATGATACTGATCTTTCTGTTCAAAAGGGTAGATAAAAACATCCCCCAAAATGTCAATCTATTCCAAAAGGAATATTACTCACGCAATCACATCATAAAGTCTTAAAGTTCTGTTTATTTATTTGTTTTGTTTGCAGAGGAAGATGGAGGATTATTCCACAGCTGTCACTGCAGCAACTAATTATGTCTTTTTAAAACCCCAAATCTGCCTATTCAGCTTTGAAAAAATGATAGAATGAGGTCAACATAGGCCATAAAAACTTCTTATATTTATATTTACTTGTTGTCTCTCTCTTCTCAAAGGCGTAGCAATTCCATGAAATAAGAAACAAGAGTAAAATGATTAACACACAATGCTTTGTGTTGCATCGTGGCTTAGTTTTATTTCTTATTACACTATAAAAATAGAACTAAATGGAGATGTTCCCACATGTTCTTGATTTGCTAAAGTGCTCATGGCCTGCAATCAAATTCTTTCCAACAAAAACAAATAATTAAATAATGTTTTTTTTTTTCAAAGCATCTGTTTACTCCAAAAAGGAAAAGATGATAAAAATCCAAAGCAAATCTCTGGTTTTTAAATCCACATAAACTTTACGCTGTATGTATTGCGGAGTTTCTTTTTTAGTGCACAGTGCACCACTTTGAGTTAATAAAGAATCTCGGACTTGGTTTAATGAGACAAATATAGACATTACTTTTACTTGATCCAGAAATAAAATCAGAACAAGCATCTTTAATGTGTTCACGGATACCTCACTGATTACTCTAAAACACCTTATCACATGGTTGGGCCCCCAGATCCACTGTTCTGTCTGCTAACAATGTCCCGACAGGACAAGGTTGGCAAAATATAAACAAATAAATAATAAAAAACATTCAAGAACATGATGCTACAGTTTGCAATAAGTTTGTGAATTTCTTTTCACACACAAACATGTAAATTTTAATTGTTAAGAATTAGTTTTAGAAACATAAAGATGGAGACAAAAACATAAAACAGCCAAAAATATAGGAATATGTGAAAAAACGTGAAATATTGGTGTCATTCCTGGTTTTATTCTCCTGTGAACAGTCTCCAAAAATAATCATTTGAGTTGCTCATTTTCATATTGGATTAACACTTTGACTCAAGGTGTGCCTGATCATCAGGCAGCGCTATTATTCATTTACAGTGGGCCAAGGAAAGATTTTAACTGAGTAACTATAACTTTGAAACAGAGGAAAAAACCTGTGGAATAAAACATGGTGGTCTGAGGAGTACTTAGCTCCCAAAAATTAACAGATAACTCAAATTAAATGCACAAGCATGAGAAACAATATGTCAACTTTCAAGCAACCTGTTCTTTTTCTGTGCCATCAGGACTCAAAATTAGTTTTTAAGTAAGAAAATATGAAACAATGTTTTTTTTTCATAAAGAGGCCCTTCCATTAAAAACAGTTCTTCTGAGGTTTCTGTTGAATATTTTAGCTCCACAGGTGTTCTTACCTTCATAGTGGGTGTGAAAACAGGTCAACAACTTCTCTTTCAGTTTTAATCTCTCAAACTACGCAGGTGGTGATAAAACCCGAGTTCTCCCGAGTCCGAACGGCCGCTACTTGTTTCATCACAACTCCTTTGTTTGTTAGTATTTGGCAGCTCCCGCACTTGAATCCACGCCTAGCATGTTGCTGGCTAAAAAGCTGTTAGCATAAGACGTAGCAAACAGGAAGAGCGAACACCTGATGTTACCATGCGCAGCGGGGCAGGAAACAGTATTCTTTGCTCTCATTGGCTAGTTTGTTAGCCAATCTGAGTCCAGCAAATTTGAATAATGAATATGAACAAGCTGCTGCTCGAGGCCTGACGGAAGGAGCCGGAACCACCCGAATTTTAATGCAGACAGATTGAAAGGTCTGTTAATCAGTGTTTCCTGACGTTTTTTAAATATAAAATGTTTCAAATTACTGGTTAATACTTAAGAAATAACCACAAAGTCCTGAAATTTGTATGAAATGACCTCTTTAAGGAACATAATATTTGGCCAGTTTTATTCTTCCAGATGGCCCTAAATTCTAAATGTAACTGAATTACAATGAATTGCAATGAACTGGATTACAACTGTTACAGTTACTGTTAAATGACACTGTATATCATTCTATTAAATTCATTTATTTGTAGTAACAATAACATGGAACCTACCCTATGTAGTAAAAAATGAATAAAGAAATGAAGTAAAGTAGGGCTGCATGGTGGTGCACAGTTAGCGCTGTAGCAAGAAGGTCCTGGATTCAAAACCAGGCTGAGACCTCTCTGCATGGTGTTTGCATGTTCTCCATGTGCATGTGTGGGTTTTCTCCAGGGACTCCAGAGTCCCCTAAAGACCATAAATATCTATAATAGGTTCATTGATGAGTCTGAATTGTCCCAAGGTGTAAGTGTGTGTGTGTGGTTGTCTGTTTCAATGTGGCTCTGTGATGGGCTGATGATCCGTCCAGGGTTTAACCCCACTTTAGTTTAGTTATCCTTCCATTCAGAATAGTCTGAATTTGGTAAAGCAAAAAGATTAATTTAATTAAAGATTTCTGTTTCTCATTATTAAACATGCTGGTCAATCTGTCCTGATTTAACATCCATCTGTTGAGAGAAAACAAGTCCAGTGTTTGTTATGCATGACTGCATAGCAACCAGAAAATATGATCCCATTTCATCTGGCCAGATGGACACTGCTGAGTGTAAATTTTGGTCCTTAATGATCAAGTCAAGTCAATTTCAGTAATACTGTATATTCAAAATAACAAGCCCATCAAGGATTTTATGTTAGTATTTCCATTTCTACATTAATAAACTAGTGTTTTAGTGGAAATATCAAGAGACATTAAATTTTCTTTCAACCTAATCAATTTATCACTGACTGAAATTGATCTTTAAACTGTAACAGGCCCAATTTTTACTCATGAGAGCATAAAGTTGGGATATTTAAATATTAATGAGAGATTGATGCTTGTTCATGAGGGACCTTGGGGGTAAAGGAAAATAAAAGCTGCACCCGTGATTAATTGCTACAACTGCTGTTGCTGCAGCAGATGAAGAAGACGGAGACGCTTTACAAGAAAAGCAAACAGCTCAGAGACTGAAGGGAAAAATAACTTAAGTTTTATGTCATGGCTGCTGGTGAAATACTGAAACCTAATGAGCATCAGTGAACATCGTGTCTAACAAAAACTGAGGGTCTACAGAGATTTAAACCTCTCAACAGGAAATTGTTCTTTACAGTTTATCCTTAATATTAACCAGTTTGCAAAGATTACTTCTGGTCATTTGTTCTGAGTGTGCAGCCAATTAATATTACACACTGAAATCTTCAGGGATAATCATGAATTTTGTTTGTTTTGTTGGAACTGTATTCACGGTTCGATCATCATTAACCTGCTGTAATGACCTTTGCATGTTATTATTCTTTTATTTGTAGCCTTTAGCCATGTTAACAGATCTGGTGTCAGCAGGGTCTGTTGCTGTATCAGTAGAAAATTAAGTGCATCACTGGAGATAAGAAAAGGAAAAGTTACTTGTATAAGTGTGTTTATAGTATTAAACACATTTACACTATGTGTTCTGAAATTATGTAAATTATATTAAAAATTCACATTTTCATCTCTTGTGGACAAACAACCATTTGCAGGAGATTTCGTGAGGGACCGACTTGATTTGGTGACAGTCAGAGGTGGAAGCCTGGATCCTGGTTCACTGAGACTCATGGAACTGATCATTTGGGGGAAAGAGCCCAAGTTTGTGCAGGAGGTTAAGAGATACTTCCAAGATTTAGCTAGACTCACCCAAACTCTCAATGCAGATGCAGGAACCAGTCTTCTGGACTCCATCCACCCTGGGTGAGTCACTAGGGAGTGTCTCATTGAAGATCTCCTTTGTGGACCACCAACCATCCAGGGGCGGGGCTTCAGGGGTGCTGAGAGGACGGTACACCCCCAGCCCAGACATCAGAGGGGCCCGACTTAGAAGTATGATATGAGAGACAGGCCTCTTCCACATCTGAAAAAAACTGGTGAAGACTTGCGAGTAGACGGGCCCTTTTATAATTCCCACTCAGCAGAGAATGGAGTATGAGTTCTGATTGCAGAACCACACATAATGCTGATTCATGCAGGTTTTATATGTGTTGCCCAGTCAGGTTTGAGTCATGGTTGCTAAAAGCTTTACAAGAAAGACTGACTTTAGTGATGTAGTAGGTGTAAAATATTGAATAAAATGTTGTGCTGCATGACTGGCTTTATTTTCATTCACACATTGAGCTTTATGACGCGCAAATTTACAAGTTAATCACCGATTTAGCATCCAAGTGCATTGTGGGTAAAACTCGTCATCTAAGGGCCCGGTCATTTGCTCCGCCCCCCCGTCCGGCTCTGATTTATTCCGCTAATGCAACCATCTCTGGAGTCTTTGGTGCTCTGAGTTTCTGAAGATCCTCCAGCTTGGGACTCATTATCTTACAAGACTCCAGAAAAAGTTTCAGAAGACGGCTGGAACATAAATGTTGAGCTTTAAGTGCTAAAACTAAAAGGGCACAGTATAATATATATATACTGTGATTAGTTTTTCTGTGATCACAAACAGCTCTTAATGTTGCACCTTATTTAGAAAATCTGAGTTATAGATTATAAATCTCAGGTGCAAAAACACCTGGAGATTGTAGTTTCTAAAACATTTAGATCTGACTGATGAAACAACAACAACGACGATGATAAACAGGAACATCTTGTTCAGCTCAACATTCAATCATTAATAATTCAAAACAAACACAAAAGTTTGTTACCTCTGATTTTAATAATTCACATGGTTTATAGATTTTGTTTATCAAACTCTAACAACATGTTACTTTGCCAGACAAATAAAGAGCTTTGGAAGATCTATTTCTTGTTACCTATTGTTATAATTTTAGACAAATTATTTTATTAAATTGACATTTTATCAAAATACTGAATCTATATGGCCAATCCAGTTTGTTTGTTTTTTTGTGGTGATACAGAATATAATAGAAAACAGTTTTTTAAATACCGAATGTGGCACAAAAATGTTGAGCATGTTGAATTTTTCATTTGCACTTTTGACACTCAAAACATTCTGTTGTCGGCTTTTTAAAATACAAATTAAATAAGTTAATTCAAGGTCCATATATAATCAAAAGTTTACACACAGCTTGCAAAACTGGCAACAATAAATACAGACACATTTCCTGCAAGAAGATTTATTTTTTAAACAAAAATTATCTAGAAATCAAGCTGATTTATTGACCGACCAATTAAATGATTTCATGCATTTATGCATTATACATTTTTTAAACCTTCAATGTTTTAAACTTTTTAAAATTTGAGTAATGATTTAACATTCCTGGAAATAATAAACAATACAGAAAAACGTGTTACCACCATATAAATTCATTTGTTTTTACATACATGGATTCGAAGGCTGTAGATCTCCATGAGCGTTCTGGTTCTATTTAAAAACATGGTCAAATTCTTATTCCAAAAGTATTCCTGATCATTTCATATATGAAAATCCATCTTGAGCTCATTGTAAAGTTAACACTTAATGTGGAATCTAAAAAAAAAGTGTATTATAAATGGAGAAAAGTGAATAAGTGGCTTCACTTCTCCTTATATTCTGTCTCTGCTCTGCTCCTCCTGATTCCTGTCAGCATGCTCTGGACCCAAACACGTCAAGCAGACAGCCAGGCTGTCTGATGAGACCAGAAAGGTCATGCTACATTTCAGATGCCGTGTTGAGAGGGATTGGCTGAATGTTGTTGGAGATGGGAGATTTATTAAGTCTGTCGTGATCGTATGCAATGTGGAGCCTCCACACAGACGTCTCTGTCACAAACAACAAAATGATGAGTGGCTTTTGACACAGTAAAGAGCCGAAGGGTTGATGGAGTGCTGATGATGCTCTGAGTTTAAAATGCAATAATGTTGCATGTTGTGATCTAAAGGCTCTTGTCCTTGTACTGCAGCCTCAGATTTGACAGCTGCTGCAGAAGGACTGGTGCTCTTATAATCACTGCTGAATGTCAACACAAGTTAAGAACCAAAAATTCAAAGAGCAGAAGCAGAGAAGGAACATGCTACAGTAAGAACTAATTTCCTTAAAATACTTGGATGATTAGAAAAGTCACAATATATTTAAAGCGGCATGAAAATCATCAAAATGTTTATTTGGATTAACCTTCATTCTTTTTATTGTGAAGTAACATCCAGATTCAGTTCACAGCTGTTCAGTCTGTAAATCATTTGTTGGAATGTTCCATTTTTTTACATTCATAACCGTATTGTCTGAGACGTCACCTCGAAAATGCTGCGCGCACATAATGAAGAGAGTTGAATTAAATTAGACACAGAGTCTGAATGAACCAGGGGATTAACTGGATGGATTTCTACTTCAGGTGACTAATGCTGAGATTCCAGTTAACCTCAACCTCTAATTGTTTCGACCATGACAAAAAAAGGTTCCCTTCCTGAACCTTAAACCTAAAATCGTGATTTATCAAACACATGTGAATCAGTAAGCACACGATCTACTTTTATAGCACAAACTGAAAGGTTTTTAACATATAAAAGTAGAAAATTGCCAAGATTATTAACTATTTTTAGTTGTAATTTTATTTGTACGAGTAATCTCAATGAGGTGTAAAGTCTCATTAAGAGAGAAATAATGTCACAAACAAATACAATCAATACATGACCATAACTGCAAGAATCAACAAAAGGAGTCAAATATAAATCCAGATTCCAATTAAAAGAAAAAACAATTTTCTTATGTATAAAAATAGCTGATCTGTTATATAGACAAACAAAAAACCTCAAGTCTTCGACTTGTCGCATCTTTTATACTTGCAGAAATCAGATTTGCTTAAAATTAAACCAAATGTGTCTTGCCAAGGACATCTCAAATGTCTTAAATCAAGTCTGAAGTTGATTTTTGTTTTGTTTTGATTTGTTTGTTTGTTTGTTTGTTTTGATTTGCTTATGTAACAGCATGATGTGGCATCTAAACATCTGTTTTTTATTTATTCTAGTTTATTATTTCTTTTTTTTCCTACAATATTTGAACATTAGATTTTTTCCACAACATGTTGTCTTAAATTCTGAATTCAGGATTTCCTTTTTTTGTGTATCAATTTTATATCGGTTCATGTTCAGGTGTGATAAAGAGGCTTCCACCTCCACGCAGTTTAAAGGCTGGGATGCCTCACTTTTGGTCACAGAATTCAGTTTTTAGTTGCCAAGGCAACACTGATCAATAAATTTGGTGGGCTTTGAAGAAAAAACGAAAGACAGAGGTGCGTTTATTCTGGAAATCAAAAGTCTGTCTTCAGAAAGAGGCATGTAAATATGAATTTATATGAAGCAAACAGAGCTGCACTCATACAGCTGTTCTCTGTTTGACGGGGCTGAAGTTTGCAGAATGGTAAATAGCTCTAATTTTCAGTTGGTAAAAAGGACAACACAAAAAATATAAACTTTCACATTTTAAATGTATGAAGCAGCTACGATCCAGCGTTACACTTTGCTATTGTTCAATTTAATTTGGTTTTAAACTCACCCTGATGCTTTGATCTCTATGTTTTTAAAGCTGGTAATTTTGTCTGTATTTTTCCCACATTATAGTTGCATTCAAGCAGTTCACATCCCCTTTGGTCTTCGGTAGTTACTTCACATCATGAGAGACATCTGGCTTCCATGTAGCTATCGAGAGTGTAATGAATTATGCTAAATAGTTAAAACTATCAGCACACCACATGTAGGCTTGCGCCAGCTGCTGTGTGTTGCAGAATTATGAAAATCACTTTAAATTGTATCACAAAAAGTGTTAAATTACTTTTAACTAACTTTGTTACGGAACTGTGGGCTGTCATTCAGAACTACGGTCTATAAAGTCTGCAGACGGACAAATAAAATCATTGAAACAAAATTCATTTTTTGTTGGTAAATTTGGATTTTAAGATGCATAATTAATTACTTTAACATGTGCATCTAAATTTATGAGTTTGACCACCATCAGTGTATAATTAATTTTGGCAGGTGCATGATTGAGATATTTTTAGGAAAACCCCTGAAGATTCAAATTTTTCTGATAGACAAGATGTTTTTTCCCACTAATATTTGCCGTCTGCTTTTGAATGCTGAGGTCTGATGTGACCTGTGTTGTGATCTTTTCACAGAGTTTTTGCCTCTCATGTCGGGCTCTTATCTCAAACTGGCAGTCACTAAAGCCTCGTTCGTAGCAGGGCTCTTCAAAGGGCCACTTATCAGAAGTTTTCTCTGCATTTATTTGAAAGAAAAGAAGAAAAAAAAATAAAGAACTGGGTCTAATCTTGAAAGAATCATGGTGGCATTTATGAGAAAAAATATTATTGTATGCTTCTTGTGGGATAATATGTACAAAACTACTTCTTTGTGGAATACTACACACTCCATGTTTTAATTATCACTGTGCATTAACATCTAATGGCCTTACAATAACACTTTAACTCTAATCTCCATTACCTGACACAGACTTTTTGTTAATAACTGACAGTTTGATTGTGCCTTTAAATTGCACATCTTTTCTATCCTCATTGTAAATGTAATAAATTAAAATTTTAGCTTTATTTAACTAAATGTTACCTAATTGAAAAAAAACAACTGATAGAATAACTTGGCATGACTTTATGTATTTTTCTAAAATGTCTCATATAAAATTTCCACTCAGTGCTTCCTAATGGCATTCAGACAGTTGTTGATTTCAGTAAACGTGCTTTAACTTTTGTGTGTGTGTGTGAGCATGTTTGTGTGCTGCTGCCACCAGTAACTATGCCTTAACAAGCTGCACAGCCAGCATTCAGTTCCACTCCCGTGGAGAGGAAGACATCCTGATTGGCTCATTCTTTGCTGTAAGCTCTCAGACTCCCCAATTAGGGGCCCGGTATATTGCTGTGGGAGGTTGAGGGACGGGGAGCCCAGGAGGTTGGGTCAATCACTGGGTCGAGTCGGGTCAGCTTCGATCTGCTTGTTGCTGTGGGCTCTTTAAAACAGCAGATGTGTGTTGTTGTTACTGTAAAAAGCACAATGTTTTATCCAGCAAATTTTGTATTTTCTGACAATCTGAGATGAGATTTTATCATTAAAATCAGGGAACCGCTACTCAAACTGACAATGTGACAATTTTTAGCCTCAAGCAACGTTTTCTCAAGTTTTAAAATAGAAGTATATAAATTTGGATCTATTTCACAGAATCATTGCTTGTAGAGCTTGATCTTCACCTGGAATGAGCTCTCGGTGGTATTCAGGGTGATTTGCAGCACAGACATTTGCTGAGAGTGTGACATCTGGTTAGGAAGAGCAGGTGGAAATTATGCTGGAAAAATGCCAGAAATTTATAAAGTTAAGTGGGTGGAAAAGATTTTTAAAGAGGCCAAAACAGGTTTATTATCAGTTTACAGAGATGATGTAAGCACTGCTTTGTTGCAAGTCACTAAAAAACTATGTGAACTAATTCCCTTGCCTGTGTTTTTTTTTACTTGCAACAGTCTGCACACAATTTTCTCCTTTTTTGTCCCCCTTATAAAATCAATGAAACATTTTTAGAGCGATTACATTGAGCCTCTTCTGAAAGTTGTCAAAGTTCTGTCTCACAATGATAAGCATGCTTTTTGTGAGTTATGTGAATGTAGAAATGAGTCATCTGAAACATTTTAACGGTCTAAAAATGTAAGCTGCTTTTCTTATAATAGGTTGAAGATTTGTCTTTCAGTTGAAACTGAATTTGAAATGTAAAAATGGGGTCTTGGAGTCTCATATTTAAGAACATCTTAGTTGTTTTTTAAGAAAAACATAGATCAGATATGAGGCTAAAGCAATACAGACTTTCACATCTTTATTTACTGTAGGTAATATGCACGTTGAGTATTTACTGTATGCACATTTGCAGACATCGTAAAGTGCAAAAAATCAGTTCTAAGAACACTAAAGTATTTATAGTTAAAAAAAAAATGAAGATAAATACTTTTAAAATAATGGAGTGGTTTCTTTTTTTAATATTAACGTTTATCCAGGTCAGACTCTGTAACATGAACCTAATGAACTACTTTATGTTGAACCAGTAAGAAATAGTTTGCTGAATCACGGGTTACAATACACAGCTGCCATTCATCTGCTATTATAATTTGTCTGTGCTACTCACTGCTTGTCACTCCTAATATCTGCAGAACACATCAACCTAACAAAGCATCTGCTCACATAATATGATTTTCTTTGCTGAAATCCCAAACATTTCATTTCACTCATGCAAATTCCTGTCACATATTTCTGTAAAAAGTTATCTCTGTCTTTGGTCCAAAAACTTCCATTCTAAAGCCAATAATAAAAGCAAAATGTTTATTTGATACAATGGCTCATGACACAAAGCAAAGCAGTGACAAAAATCAGAAGAGCATAATATACTTGTGTTTTTATAAAACACATAAGGTTACAAAAATGATGTTTGTGAATCTTAAGACAGCTTAAAAAATGCAGTAAAATGGACTTACATGATGTATTAAGCTGAAGGTCAGTCATTATAAATAGATTTTGAGCTCTTCCTGATACAAGACTGTTTTTAGTTATATAAACAATAAATAAATGGATATTGATTTGGATTAGGCATTGTGTTACATACACACTGCTCTCATTGAAACATTCATTAAATCTTTATTGTGTCACCCTATTTCTGAGAACAAACGTAGCCATTACACATTCTGCTGTAAGACTGGTCTGGTTTAAGATGATTGATCACAGTGTGTCTGTAATGACTACCTCTGACCAGGAGAGGTGGCCTTTCACATCATCTATCAACCTTAAATAACACACTACTGACAGGAATTTACTTACTAACAGTTCACGTCTTGATCTGAGAGTAGGACTGTAAACAAGCCACAGCCTTTAATACTCATGAGACTAGTTTCAAAGACTAATTATTATATTACTATATATTTAATTGTATTAGTAATTATATTTTACTTTTTAAGGTTAGTTCCCTAAGGTTAGGGAACAACCTGCCGTGGTCAGATTTGAACAAAATAAATGTATAAAGAAATAGTCATTTAAAGAGGCCCTTCTATTAAAAATGGGTTTTTTTTAGGTTTCTGTTGAATATTTTAGCTTTTAGCTTTTAGTTTTTATCTCTCAAACTACACAGGTGGTGATAACACCTGAGTTCGAATGGCCTGTATCTATTTCGTCACAACTCCTTTCTTCGTTAGTATTCGGCAGCTCTCACAGTTAAAACCACGCCTAGCATGCTGCTAGCTAAAAAGCTTTAGCATAAGACGTAGCAAACAGAAAGACACAACATCTGACGTTGCCATGTGCAGCGGGGCAGGAAACAGTATACCTTGCTCTCATAGGCTAGTTTGTTAACCAATCTGAGTGCAGCAAATTCGAATAATAAATATGAACAAGCTGCTGCTCGAGGCCTGACGGAACGAGCCGGAACCACCCAAATTTTAACGCAGACAGATTGAAAGGTCTGTTAATCAGTGTTTCCTGATGTTTTTTAGATATAAAATGTTTCATATTACTGGTAAATACTTAAAAAATAACCACAAAGTCCTGAAATTTGTATGAAATGGCCTCTTTAATTTCTTTGGATGATCATTTTATATTTTTGCCTTGTTGTCAAGTTAATATATCATGCTTTTTTCAAATGTTTGGCATGCTGAAAAACTATTTGATGGATTATAATTTTAAAAAGTTTATTATAAAACATGTTTGTGAACAACTAAGTGTCTGAAAACGATCACTTCAGTTTAAGCTCTGTGTAGATTTGCACATTAGCCACTGACTGGGTGACATTTTTTATAAAGGTCAAATATTCATATCATCTTGTAAATAACTATTTGAGCACCCAGAGTTATCATTAGAAAGAAGTCAGAACATCACAGTATGCAAACATTCAGTTACCCTTTTATATGGAGGAAGAACAATTTCACTTCATCTGAAGCTGTAATAAATGCAGGTGCTCCCCAGAGGTGCATCCTTAGTTCACTTTTCCACACTCACATTTCACTCTTGACTGCATTTGCAAAATTTGATGGGATCTGCATCAATACGTCTGAAAGCTGCAAAACTGAGAGGAAATCCAGAATAATGGCAAATCCTTCTCACAGTGGAGAGTTTGTGTGACTTAAATAAAGGAAAAAGAAAAAGAAAGCTGATTTAATGCAGCCACGAAGGAGCCAATTGATTCAGGCTTGAAGAAAAACAACAGATTAGTCGCAGTGATGCTGGAATACGAATATATTCACTCTCTAATATCCAAAAAGTCAAAGTGTTGTTACTGTACAACCTCTGGTATTCAGCCACAGCTAAAACAAAGCCTGATTTTAGCCTTTATGGTTTTAATATTATGGGATGTAGTCTGAACACTGTGCTGATAAGGATTGAAGGTTGTAGAAACAAAAGATGCACCAGCTGTGAAACACCGTTAACATCTGCGGGTGCCATTTAGACACCATGATGGGAGATGGTCACAGATGCAAAACCAACATGATGACAGGCTGATCACCCCTCTCTCATCAGGGAGCGCTATTACTGCAAGAGTCAAACACACACACACACACACACACACACACACACCCACACACACACACTGAAATACACACACAGAAATACACGCACACACACACACTCACAGTGAAATACACACAGGTAAAATATTAACACCCACACTGACCAGCTTCTGTACCCGCTGCATCACTTTAACGCATCAAGCTGCTCTTACCTGCATTCCTTCATATTTATAAGCTTAATATAACTTCTGATTATTGCTTTATAACTGGCAGTGGAGTTATATGATTCTAACAGGTCTCTTTCTGATGTTTAAAATAAATTATAATATCAGTGATTTAATAAAATGATACTTCTATTATAAAAACACTTGACTATAAATAGGACTTTGCTACATTTGGCTTATAACTCAAATGTGTTTCTTTGTCTGAAAATCAGTTTCTTCTTCTTCTTGACCTAAACAGAAACACTTGAGTTTTTGCAAAGTTTACTTCTTCATGAAATCATTTTTAAAGAAGATGAAGATGTGTTTGAGTCTATGTCTCATTTTTAGAAGTAGTAACACTCAAACTGGAATCCAAAGCCGAATAAAATGTGTTAATGCGTACATTGCTTAAACCTCTGACCTCCTCGTTCGTTTTATCTAACTAAGAATTCATGATTTCATTAATCAGTATTTAATTTGGACTTGGACACAAAAATAAATACAGATTTCCTGGTCTAATTTTTTTCTCTCTTGTAGTTGAGGTTGTCTTTTATTTGAATGTTTGACTTCCAAAATCTAAACTTCTCTGGTGCACCAATCCAAGGTGATACTCTCTTAATCCCAAAAGGCGTTAACTTTAGTGAATATCTCTTCTGCAGCTGGGGGGAAGTTCTTGGATCTCGTAGTGTTATACAAGTTCTTACAATCTATTATGTTTGGCTCTATGTGGCGGAACTCAAAGTGAGAAAGATGGATGACGGACAGCGTTCTCTTTAAAACAGTTTATTTAAAAGGATGTTATTATGAGTACAGAGTAGCCTGCAAACAGGGCACACACTCAGGCAGCGGATGTTACTGCCTCTGCTGGTGTGGGAGAGGAAGGTTAACAAGGTCAGGCAGTCCGATTTCATACACAGAAGAACAGACAAGTCCAAAAATACTATTCAATAATCCAGTCCAGAAATCAAAACGAGGTTACTATCGGTACAGCTGGCGAACAGTCTGGTGGGGCTGAGATAGAGACAATGTCACAAGGCAGACGGTGGTTCAGGATCCAGACGGTCAGAGACAGAAGATAAATCCAGTAGGGGCATCGAGGAAAAACGAGGTCAAGTACGGTTCAGGGTGGAAATCCACAAGTCGATGACCAGGCAAGCACACAAACAGGCAGGCAAGAGTTTGGAAGTGTGAGGCCATACAACAGACAAACAGGTGACACACAGAGGTTTAAATACTGAGACAGGTGTGGAGTGGGTGTGAGCAGGTGCAGGACATCAACTAAATTACAGGACAAGGCGAGGGAGTGAGTGAAGCAACACAAATATGATCACAGAACTAAACACAAAGAGTGAAGTGTGTCAGCCGAACATCAGTTCAGGTAGCAGCAGGAACTTTCAAGGAAAACAAAATCTAAGCAAACAGAATTTTGTTAAATAAGTAAATAAATAATCTAGTTCATTTGATGGAGCTCTTACAATTTATGTGTTTTCTTTGACTTAATTTTTAAACATTGTCTAATATCCAACAGATATTACAAGTAACTGAGTACTGTGGTGGTTCAGCCATGATGCATTCATCTACCAGGTATAAAAATGGATTTTTAAGCGTTGGATTGGTCAGTTAGTCAATCCGTTCAAGCTTTAAATTTTTATTGTGTTTCATTCTACTTCACTTTTATTCAACCTGGAAGATTCTGTAGAGATCTATAAATCCTTTTTGAAGTAAGACTTGGTCAAGAAAGGAAAATCATAAATGCAAAACACCAAAGTTAGTAAGTTAAACAAAGACAAAAGATAAATAAGCTTAAGTTTAAAATATGATAAAACCAAATCAAAATAACAAGCAAATTATGTGAAACAACTGCATGTTAAGGTCAGTTTGGATTTAAAACCCTCAAAGAAATGTATTCTGTTGGTCATTCTGCATCATTTTTCATGTAAAATGAGTAAATGAACACTTTATTCAACAGTTCTGTTCACACAAACGAAACAGAAAGCAGCAAGTGAACCGGTCAATGGAGAGATAATCTGATAATCTCTAAATGACCTTATTTTAGTCTCAGATTAATTAATTAATTAGTGCATCCCTACTTTTTTATAACCATATTTGTTTTATTGCATTCTGTTTTTTATTTACCTTCTTTGCACTTATTTTGTAGGATTTGGGGAAGAGAGGGAAGTTAACATTCAGCTTATTAGGGTTCCATTTGGCAGAGAGAATAAATTCACTCCTGTGTGCAGGATTGAAATATTTCTCGCCTAAAGTGTTGAGTTGATTGCAAAACTTGAGCCATGTTCACCTTCTTTCATGTGAAACTCCATGTAGTCAGTTCAGTAATGAGCTCAGATAGACTCTACTGCCCAGACAATTTGGAACAGAAAAAGCTAAGACAGATACCAGGTAAATCCCAAAATGAAAATCAGTGTGCAAAACCATATCTACAATTACATCTAAGGAAATCTCCAAATTTTTATTAAAGTCAAAGTCTGTGCTTGCGCCAAAAGGCATTATCATGTAACTATGACGTAAAACAGCAAATTGCACAAAAGATTTATCACGTATTTGTTAAATAACCACATCGCATCAGATTCAGAAGAACGCAGATATAAATTTTAATGAAATTAGAGCATGGGTGCAAGTCAATCAACCTTTTCTCATGAAACACCTACTGTATTTAAATAAATGAACATAAATTAAACTGTAATAAATAAAAAGAAGACAAGGTGGATATGGGGGCATTCTAGTTTTAGATAACAGCATAATTACATTTTTAATTTAAGTGATCGATCCAAGTCCATTAAATCCACCTACCAGCTAAAGATTTTAAATTTACAATTTATTTTGCAGGTGAATACAAATAAAAATAGCTGCAGTAAATGAAGAAGATTAGCAAATATTTAAAACATATGGCACTGCTTTGTGAACTGCACTTAAAATTAGCAGAGTTTTGAGTGAAAAATGGAGTTACATATGAAATTAACACACCACTATTGAGAGATATTTACAAAATACTTCCCACAGAAGCTTGTCAATTAATAAAATCCAGATGTGTTTCATATTAAAACAATTTGGAGATTTGGACAGCTGCTTTTTACCACAGAAAAACTATGATGTGGCTATAATGCTGTTAACTCTTTCACTGCAGAGGACAGCCATTCAAAATCTGTTTTTTTTTGTACACGTTTGTGTATTTATTCAAACATGAGTGTGTCACTCCATAGACTGTCTCCCATTGGTAATGTATCTGTATTCTTACAATATGATAATGTCATAATGATATAATAATTCAATCATGTATCATTTTAAGGTGTTTATCAAATAAAGGTTTCACAGTCAAAACACATTCTCCACCTGATCTGACAATGAGAACTTTATGAGAAATATATGTGAAGAAAAATATGCAGATATCATAATTCATGCATGGAAGGGTTAAAATAAACAACAACAAAAATCAAGACAAGGTGCAAAATAAATCAGTAAATCATGTTAATTCCATTACATTTAAAAATTTGGCCAGATATACTGTATGTGAGTGAATATTTTAATAATGCAAAAATAAATGTGTTTGTATTTATATTTTTAATATCATCCCAACTGTTTTCTATTTGTATGCTTCAAGGAATGCTTGTCAATCAAAAATCTGCCAGATCCTTTGGTACATCTTTCTCAACCTAGATGTGAGCACAACCTGAAGAGAGCTCACTAGTTCTGATATCTAGACCTGAACAGGAATACTGCTCTCAGGGGATAAACGTGGTAACATGTAGTTAAGCCCAAACCAGAGTCAGGTTACTTGTTGGCAGCTTATAATATCTCAGAGTGCAACTGATTTCTACCAACTTGAGGGGGAGAATAAAGTGTGTGGATGAGTAGGAGTGACAGGACTTTCTAGGTCAAGGAAAGTGAATCCCAGGAAAGCTTTTACCTAGAGCGAGACGATTTGCTTATCTTGAGTTGCCACAGCTATAATCACATTGTCACTCTGCAAAGCTGAGCTATTTATAGGCATTTCTGTTCATATAAACAGCAAATTACCACAAAAAGTAATCATCCTCCCAAGTCATAAAGTGCACCAGCCCATTAACCTTGATACTTTCCTTTTCTTAACTTTTTTCTTTTCTTTTCTGGTTTTACTGGATTGCACGTGTTGAAGAAGATGAGACAACTCACCCCATCTTCCAACTAACATGTCCATGATTATGATTGTTTTGATTTATTATGTGTCACCTTTCATTCTAACTGCTGTTTCCATATTAATCTAACTTTTAATGCTGAATGGCAGTGCTTACAGTTGATTTATTTACCCAGTGCTTGATTATTTAGGGATTAATTAATAGGGTGTTGAGTTGAAAAGAAAGAGAAATACACAGAACTGACTAGTGACACATGAGCTTTAGATAAACCAGAAGCTGCGACGGATGCCGGTAGCAGGAAGATTTGATCCTAAAATGGATATCAAGATGTCAATCTTGTCAAAAATACACCCACAATGGCCTGACATGCCATCAGAAATGACAATTACTCCCCCCCAGGAAGGATGTCTGGGAGGCAGGAGGAAATGCAAGTCTGGAGACAGAATCAAACTATATGAACAGGTGATCAGGCACTGAATGTTTGCTGTGCTGTGTGGACTCTTGGGAACAACATATTTGGGCTAAGAACAAGGATTCTTTCTACAGCAGGACCTGAACGACCCTTTGAGCGAGCCAGTCATGGGTGTGGGATACTAAATTGGATTTAATTCTACATCTGAAACTTTGCTGAGGGATGAGAACAACTGCGGATTTATTTCAGAGGATTTTTAACATCAGAAAGTCACAGAAAGATTTCTGGAAATGAACAAACTTCTGAGAGGACTTTCTGAATTGGCTTTCTATCTATATTTTAATGTCAAAGGATGAGAGGCATCAAGTTACGAGACATCTCAAGATGCTTATCATCACACAAGACTGACTGAAGACTTACTCGTGAAATTTGGACTATTATCCAACTGGAATTATTGTGGCTTAAAAGCATATTTGGATTTTTTTAAAGCTAGTTAGAACTTTATTACTAATTCAAGTTTTTGCCAGCTAATGGTTCACCAGTGCATTAAGAGAGGGTCATAAGGGCATGCTGTTGAAAGATGTTGCAGTCTTTGCAAAGATGAAGAGGTAAAACCCCTAAAGATAACCCTGGAATGTTACAGGCTTTTAAGATATTGCAGGTTGTTTGAAGGCACATCAAATTGGGACTGGGCTGCTAAAAAAAAGTCATTCGATGACTAGAGACTTAGCTGAAAATGTGTCTATACTAATTGGTATCAATCGATTGTTGATTGATTCCACTGAACTGTGCCATCTACTGTGTGGTACCTGTTTCTGTGGATGATAGGATACATTTTATTGCCAAAACTGACCCATCACCAAAAAGGAAATGATTTGTGTTATGTGTGTTTCTCTTTGAGGAGTTAATGAAATCAAAGATTACAGGATCATTATACAGCAATCCACATCCCTGTTTTGGTCAGAACCTCTTGTTAATGACAACCTCTCTACATTCTTATGGTGGCAGGGAAACTGACCTACCCTCAGCATACGAAAGGTGAAGAGGTCATTACAAGACTTAGTCAATTTGTATTTGAAATTGACAAAACCTCAGTTACAGCTCTGCAAGACAGATTAGCAGATTGGATGGTTAATTAGATCAGCTACAACTTAGTAAGTATTGATTCTGCTTTCCTTCATCAGAGTTGATTCATCCTTTCTAGTTTACTTCAATAAATTGTGTTCCTTGCATTTAAAGCATTTAAAGTGAGGCCTTTGTGAAACTGTAAAAGGTTTAATGGGATAAACAAAACCTTGTTAAGGTTTTTACCTGTTCTTGTGCTGCACAGTGGGGCAGTGGGTAGCACTTGCAGGGTGAAGGACTTGCATTTGAAACCAGGTTGAGATCTTTCTGCAAGTCGTTTGCATGTTCTCCCCGTGCATTGACTGGCAACGTGTCCAAGTCGTAACCTCGCCCAATGACTGCTGGAGATAGACACCAGCTCCCCGCGACCCTGAACAGGAATAAGCAGGTAAAGATAATGACTAACTGACCTGTTGCTCTTAGCCCAATTGTAAGATAACTATTTGGACTTACAGTCCAGTCATGAAGACTTCCAGACCTCACCAAATGCATTTGAACAAGACTGTAGCTGTTGTTAACCTTTGTGACTGATGTCTGAGGTAAGGCAGTCGCTACTCTCTAACTGTTAGAGGTAACAAAGGAAAAGATAGAGGCAGTGGATGTCTGTCTAATCCCTTCAATCATTTTAAACTTAATCTTATGAATCTCAAAGTCAATGGTTCTGTGAGCACGAGAGCTAAAAACCAATCTGTATTGACGTCACCTGAGGTCAGAGACAGACTTTTTTAAAAAAGTTACTTCTCAAAACATTTACTAGTTTCAGAAGGAAACAATAAGAAGGAAATTACACATATATTTAAATAGTTGTGCCATTTTTGTGTGGATATCTTTTGAATATTGTCCAAACAAATACAGTCCTTCTGTCCTGGAAATTGCAGTTTATCCAAAAATGAGAGTTAGAGTTACTGTCAATCTGAGCCAGCTTTCCTATTATCTGGAATTCTGCCCAGTGTATTTTTTGATATACTTCAAGCCCCTTTCGCAAACAAGCAAGACCATGAATAATTTACAGTATGGAAAGATTTACTAGAGTTCTACCATCACTGCCATCCTTCATTTTCACTGTCTGATTCACTTGTCATTTTGTATTGGAATGAAATGGCAAAACGTCTGCAGGATTTTTGCATTTATTTTTCACACTCCCTCAGTTTTAAAATTCAGAAAAACACAACAATACCTCCTACACCCTCTTTAATAGACAGGAAGCCCATTTGAGTCAGTTTTGTTTTGAGTGCATCAAGCAGCTGTGGAAAATAATTGCAGCTGCATAGCAACATCTCTTTCCTATCAACAAAAGTGTTTTTGATAAAGAAAAGTGCATTCAATATGTGTTTGTTTTACAATATACAACCAAAATGATCTGAAATATATAGAAATTTAGGAAAAAACATGTCGCATTCTGACTTTGAAGCATATTAAATAACAGACTGAAAACTGAACATTTTAAAATAATTTGGACAATAAATGTTCTAGAAGTATTATGTGGTGGAAACATTTTAGTTTTGCATATGTTTTGTAATGTGGATCAAAACCTATTTTCATCTGGAATACCATTCTTCTTCAAGTCAGATTTCTCAGAGTGACCAATTATAATTCTTTTTTTACAAGACAATTCCATTTGTTAGTGCATTTTAATGACCCTCTGCAAAGCTCTTTCTTCAATTACCGGTAGGCAACCTTAATTGTACTGGAGTCAGTCCTCTAAAATATCTGCACTTTAGTCTTAAATGAAATTAGCACAAATATAAGAATCATCAAAACAAATAATCCAGTAAACAAAATCAGTTGTTTCTAAAACTGAGTCTGCCACAAAGCAGGTGACTGAGATTTCGAGAATGTTTTCTGCTGCTGGACAAACAGAAGAACCTACTACTCCTTCAACAAGCTTAGCCAAATTACCGGTAGTTGTTTCTTGACAGATGATGTTGTACTGTATATCTGCATATCTGTGCATTGCATTGGGATTAGTAACACATCTGGTTCCAATCAGATACACGGTTTCTCAGAATCTTAACCATTTAGAGAAATTGTTTCTGTTGAAATTGAACAACTTGACTTTCTTCGGTCCATTCTGTGTCTTTCAAACGTTCTTACAATAAATCAGATGATTGTTTAGAAATTGTGAGCTTTTAGATCGGGCTGAGTTTTCTGGAGTCCCCGCATTATAACACAAAGCACTCACTTAAGTGTTCTTCGAACACTCTGCTGTAGAGTTAAAATGAAAGTCTGCAACCTTCTGCTTTATTGGATTGTGTGAGCGTCTGTGCCAGGCATTAGGCTAAATAACTTCCATTTCCCCCCAAATCCTGTAATAGTGTTCAAGGACCTCTGTCTGCCAAAGGTCAGCGCCTGTCAAAGACAATGGCCGTTAAATTAGAAATACGCCCTTCTTTCATTCGCTTGACCGCTTGTGGTGGTGGTCCCATCAGGTATATTAGCTGAAGAACAGGGACACATCATGTCCCTCAAAAGTAGATGAGTTCTTAATAGCATTCTGTTCTCCATACATCAGAGGCCTATTGTGGACAGAGATTTTGACCTTGAAGTTCAAGGGAGCTTGACATATAAAGAGAATTTATAACAAGAAAGTTTTGGTGTTGTCAGCATCAGTTACAGCAGGCAGGAAAAGTAATTTTTCATACTTAGCATCTGACACTAAAGGTCTATGGAGCAGGGAACACTGGTCCTGGGAAGAAATATCTCAGAATGAGAAATGGAAGACCAAATTTTCTATAAGTGCAGATAATAATTATGTGTTACAGTAAATGGTTGAATAAGAGGGTGGAAGAGATGGTGAGATGATTTGAAGAGAGGTTTGGAAAGTGGTGTCCAAATGTAATTTTCCAACAGGTGATTTTTGCTAATTGAGGTAATTTTTGTAAATCAAGAGTATAATAAGGATTTCTTACAACCCGCACGGAACATACTTACTCAAAAAGAGGATGAAAAGAAAAACTGAAAAACTTGTATAATTTCTTTTAGAAAAATGATGTTCCCAAACAGTTTAAAAGTTTTTAAATAATTTAACTAATAATGGTGGTATTAAAGACAGTTTTGCAAACTTATGTTTTCACAATAGGGTTTGTTGTTAATTCTTTTTTCTATACTAAATGTATGAATATTATTTATCTCACCTTATTTCACATTAACAAGCTTGAATGATTCTATTTCAGAAATAGTTCTAAAAAATAAACAATAATCTCTGCTAATTCTACCTAATCTGCATGTGCTAAACTTATTGAAATTATTTACAAGTTATTTAAATGTTATGCCAGTAATATTTTGTGTTAAAGAGGGTTGTTTGCATGAACTTACTTTGGAAAAATAAAGATTAATTTTTTTAGCAGATTGATGAGTTAATGGATTTTCCAAGTAACACCAAGACCAAAGGGAATTACTGCCATAATAAAACAACTCTGATCTAAAACATATCACAGTAATTTGTGTGTGCACTACTTTA
This sequence comes from Pachypanchax playfairii, assembly GCA_006937955.1. Taxonomy (NCBI): domain Eukaryota; kingdom Metazoa; phylum Chordata; class Actinopteri; order Cyprinodontiformes; family Aplocheilidae; genus Pachypanchax; species Pachypanchax playfairii. The sequence continues at coordinate 1,826,825 of SSNP01000089.1, forward strand.
TGAACCTTTACATTGCTGTCAGTTTCACATTACATGGTTATTTATGTAAAATTACATGCTTAACGAAGCTGCTTCTTTAATCAAGACACGGGCATCAAAATACTTTTTCCTCACTGTCAATTTGCTCTCCTGCAGAAAACAGTAAAAACAAACACTGTGTGCTCACAAAAGTATAAAAGTACATTAAATCACTTCCATCTCAACTAAAGACTGTTACTTATCAAAACAAAATTGCTCAAACTATTAAAATTCACATAAATATAATATCATTATAAACACAATGGAGTACTGTATCTATTAAATCTGGTTATCTGGCAGCAACAACTAGCTGTTACACTTTCGATGCAGCCTGTGTCAGGATTTTCTCAGTAATTTTTCTATAAAAACCATGTAATACTAAACACGGTGGTATAAATATTCAAATTGTGTATAATCTGTCTATAGAATCTCCCTTTAAAAGACGTGACTGATACCTTAAGATACAGGTAAAAGGTGACCATTTTAAACTGAAACTCCCAGACACTCGTGAAAATAATTTTATCGAGCAACATGAAACAGGAACAAAATTTACATGTGAACTTAGATTCATTGCAGAAATCTATAATCACTTACTTTTATATACATTTTAGGTTCAGACTATCATATAGAAGTCTTCAAAGGTGAGAAGTGAACATTTTCTTTTTATTACAATTAAATAAATCTGTTTGCAGATTTTATTAATCTTTAATTATATTTCGGAACTGAGATCTGAAACCAATTAGATACTCCTAAAAGAGTTTAGATGTTTAATAGAGTTAAAGCATAACGTGCTGTTCCTGATTTTGCACAATTTAACAAGAATAAAAGAGGTAAAAGAGGTTGTTACACCAAATATTGTCCAATTTGTTTCAATATCATGTGTAACACTTAGATATACAGTATTTAGATACTGCTAAAGTGCCACATCAACAGCACATTAGATATGTTGCAGACTGTAATCACAGTATTACATATTTGTTTGTTTATTATACAGCAGTATTGAACTCATTAAAATTTAAAAATAGTAAAAATGGTGGAGGATTAAATATGTGATTGACTAAATGAAAAATGTATATTATTGATAAAAAAATATTTTACACAGCTAGAAAACCAAGGAAAAATATTTCTACAATATGTTTTTTTTTGTTGTTTTGAAGAGTCTATTTTGCACATTTTCAAAACAAATTCTAAAACTTTGATAATGATAGATTTTATTTCACAGTAATCACAATACAACCTTTTTTATACCGCTTCATGTAAATCACCTGCAAGAGAAAACAAATCAATAAATTACAGACATAATGACCTCCTGCAGAACTGTGTTGAAATATAAACACCTATCAGATACACAGCCCAGACTACCTGAAAACCTTCATCTCTGAAGACTTCCTGTCTTACGAAACTACCACGACTTTCAACTGGAATAAAACTGAACTTAGAAAGATATGAAGATATTGTTCATGAAAGTGTTCTTTGATCTAGAATGGCTGTCGAACTCTTTGTCAGACAATGAGGTGACAGGAGCGGAAAGCTCCAAGGTAATCTTTGTTATTCTGCTAGAAGTAGAGTTGCCCACAGAGAGCCGATTCCCAGATTGTTTAATCAGGCACATTAATCATACATTATTTATTACAATTACAAAAGCTGTTCTCCAAGCCAATGGCCCTGGCAGACATGCGGCATGAAAAAGAGTGTCTGAATAGATTAAACTGGCCCTTTGGCACTTCTCTGCCAGTTGTATTGTAAATGTGTTGTAGGAGTCAGAGTGAGAAGACTTCTTTAAATCAGCCTTACGGGAAGTCTTTCCAGAGGCAGAAAGGAACAACACACACTTAAGTGTTTCTTTGTGAAGCACCCAAAATGCCAGAAATGCCATTAAAAGCTTGCACCTAAATTCAGCTCAGAACACTGAAGAAGATTGCCTCCCCCGGATGCCAACAAAGGACAATGCAGCAATGAGATAATTAGGGTGAAAATGTTGGAAACATTGTAAAGGAGTGTACAACATTTGTTCTTATCAGATTTTTGGTTCAGTGCCATACTTTTGAGGATAATCGCCATCTTTGCCAGACTAAAAAAGCTTGCCACTACAGGTGTTGCTCTAGGCCATCCATCATCGTGGCGCAGCAGTGCTGAGGTATGCTTAGGTGAACCTGATTAAAGCCAAGGATGCCTCCCGACCTGCTCTCTGAAGGAAATGAAAGGGGAGGGGAGGTCTCGAGACTCCTCTCCATCCATCTCCCTACTGCTTTATTCATGTGCTATCTGCTTCACTGGCTTTTGCATCGTGTTCACTCTCCATTACTTGAATTCTACAGCAGGTGCTGGTGAATTGTGCATGTCTCATTATACGTTCCACAATGCCTCTCGGCTCTTTTGTGTATGGATAAGTGTGCCTGCAGAGATTATTTCCAATCATCTGTTCACAGGATCTACCTTTTCATGACATAAGAATAGAATTAACCACTGAATGTATTTATTTTTTATGCTTTTACAAGTAACACTGATACAGTTGCCACCACTACTAAGAATAATAGTAGAATGAAAATCCTGCAGCTTGTAAAAGCAGAAAAAGCTCCAATACATGATGATATAAAGTTTGTTAAAAGTGTTCATGACAAATGTAAAATATCTCACTTTCTACATATATATGTTAACCGGTTAAACATCTCACACACACACACACACACATTTTATAGGAATCATTTCACTTCAATTTAGCAACCATATTATGTACTTTTGTTTGACAACATAATGACTGTTAGACTAAAGTATGCATCACTTAAATGTCACAGCTGCAAAAAGTCAAACTAATTATTCTAGTTAATGTTTGTTGGCTTTTTGAATTTCCTCTTCTGGAGAACAGTGAAGCTCTGTTTGTATCTTTAATTAAATGCAGTTATTAATTTGAGAATTTTGTTCATTTGAATCAGAAAAGCAAGTATCAAGGGTGTGTGGGAGTAAAAATTGCAACACTAGAAGTTGATAATACTAATATGATAATGGCAGTAATAATAATCATTATTATTATTATTTTAATGGGTTAGATTAGGTTTATATGGGGCTTTTTAAGAAACACAAAGCACTTTCCAGTGAATTGACTGCAATAATCCTAATCTGGTAGTCTTAACTAAAATTATTTTTTAAAAGATCTGATTATGTTTAGGATTTTATCTAATATTAAACTCATAAGTTGTTCAGTCAACAGTTCAGTTTATTTGAATTTTTTTTTTCATGTGTTAAATATGTTGTTTTCATGTTTTTAGATTTGAAAGGCTATTAATGCTGCTAAAATAGTCCCACTATGATCTTAAATTTGATATCTGCTGTAGGATCTAATACAGCAATCGTCAGATTTGAGTGTTAAACCAGAAGCCAGAGAGTTTAAAAATATGCTTTGAATGGAAATTGTTTACTATGAGCTCTAAGTATATAAACCAAGAATTAAAACGAATCAGTCAATTTTAAAATCAACTCTAAATGTTAAATTCATTTAAAAAATTCTTATTCGGTCCTCAGGATCTTCACTGCAGCGTACAGAATAAGGGAAATGTGATGTGATTAATCACTTTTGTCTCACTGCATCGTGCTAGACAAAACGAAAAATGTATTTTGTTTTCCAGCACAATTCATTGTTTTTTATTTCCTCTGAAACACAGAAACATCTGCAGAATCAAAAGCTTTCATCAAGATTTAATGCAGGAACTCCTTTTATTTCTCTCAGATGATGATACAAAACAAAAAGCAGCTGTACTCTCAGAGTCTGGAGGTTGTTGAAGCTCATCATTAGAGACATGAGCTGCTGGCAGCCATGACAGGCAGGTTTTCATATTAATACATCATCTGTCAGTCAGTTGACTGAAAGTACATTTAGTCACATTTGTGACTGACAGTTCACAGTTTGGAAAAATGCACATGTTGAAGCTCAGAAATCATAATTGTTTTTTATTTATTCTTGCTTAGATTTTTTTTGTTTACGTCACATTCTGGACAAACGAAAAGGGACTGAGCCAATGAATGAACCCTGAGGAACTTCATCATGTAATTAGAAACATTTTGAGCATATTGATCTAAACGAATTAGAATAATAATTTGTTTTAAATTTTAATTTTAATGATCAGGCCCATTAAATTCTCTCTTTTCAGCTGGTGCATTAAGATTTAGGGCGTTTAAAATAAACTTTAAATTCCCTAAAACAAAAAGTGAAAAGTCTGAGAGGATGGAAACATCATGTCAAAAGAACATCTTGCTGCATACTGATGTTTCACTCAATACAGCTTAAGGTTTGAAGTGTCATTTCTGATTTATTTCTGAAAGATTTGTCAATTGTCAGAGCTACAAAAGACAAGGTGAGATACAATGTGAGATATCAGTTGAACCGTTTTAAACTCAAAGAAGCATTTGAGATGAGAGAGTGACAATAAATAAATGCACATTCTATTTTCTATCATGTACGAAAAAAAAATGCACCTTTCCTTGATTTAAGGATCAAAACCTAGAACAATTATAATAATTTTGCATCCAGTATACTTTTCAATCACATCAGTAAAGAATTAAAGTTTGTGATCACCTGTTAAATCCAAGCTGAAAACTGAAAAGCAACTTTTTGTATGTATGTATATATGTATGTATGTATGTATGTATGTATGTATGTATGTATGTATGTATGTATGTATGTATGTATGTATGTATGTATGTATGTATGTATGTATGTATGCATGCATGCATGTATTATTTATTTGTTTAGTTATTTATTTGTTTATTTAGTTATTTATTTATTTTTAATTACTAGACAGGCTCCTTTGAGATAAACTGCCTCTTTTCGAGGGAGTCCTGGGGGAGACGCGTGGTAGAGGAAGCTGGGATTAAACCGCCAAACCAACGGTTGAAGGTCAGCCACTTTTCCTACAGCCTCCCCATTTCCTGTCGACTGATGAGGTGTTTGATCTCAAGAAACGGATCCTGTTGCTAAAGTAATTAAACTTCAAAATGAATTTTACTTCTCCCAGTTGTTGCATTATGAGGTACTTCTTTTTAAAAAGGTGAGTATGTTTTGAACGTGTTTGGAGGCATTAAATACTATTATAAATAAAGAAAGCCCACCAAGATTCTTTCATCCCAACACACATTCTCATATTAACGAATGTATAATGAGATTTTTGTTTCAGGGAGAGCTGCTCCTTTGGAAATACCAGCGTTCTTTTGGCAGAAGCGGAGGACATAAAGTGTAATCTTCTAATGACAGTCAGGCCTGGCTTGGCTCATACTGCTGTGAAGGTAGTTACAGCAGATCCTGTTAACTTCAATTTGCTCACTGCTGCTGAGCCAGCAGGCTGAACTGAATGATAAGGGACCAGATTCAAGCCTAATCCTTCTATCATGCGCTGTCTCTGTTCTCCACCTCTCTAACACACACGTGTACACTCACAAACACACACCTCTCTCAAACAAACCACTACCAGTTGATTTGCCATCGCCCCTGGCTATAGAAAGATGCCAGTAAATGTTCCTCTAGATGTAATACGATGCATGCTTTGTTGTGTATGATGTCAAATTCCTACTAGAATGCAAATAAGAAACTAAGTGTTGTGTCCTGCTTTTTATTATCCCTCTAGTTCCTGCTTTACCATCTCTCTGGCACCCCACAGAGTTCGGAAAAGCCTCTCTTCTCTCTTCTCTTTGTGACATTTTGTGGTGATGCAGTAATGTACTCTAAGCTTTTTAATCCTGACCCCCTTCATCCCTCCAATGTAACCAATTTTTGTGCTTTAAAGAAATTGTACATGTGGTAAATCGTCCATATTTTTAACAGTATTGGACATTAGTAGTTTTTTTCAGCGTGTACAAGCATTTCCAGTTTCTTAAAAATCTCATTTCCTGATGCATCTGCTGATAAAGATGCAAAGGAATCAGCAGGCTGTATTTCAACATCTTCATTCTAACTCAGTCCTTGAACTGTTCTGAGTGCATATTCTTTTCTTTTTCCACTCAAAAAAATCTTTGTTTATTGTGCTTTATTTGACTGCTGTCAGAGCTGTTTCATGTGCATCAGCATTTGAATTTCAACTCAAAGGGAAGAACCTCTGACTGAACCAGAAGCTCTGCAGGAAGCTCAGCGCAGGGAGGCGACCCAGAAACAGACCTGTTTGTGTGTGTGTGTGTGTGTGTGTGTGTGTGTGTGTGTGTGTGTGTGTGTGTGTGTGCGGGAGTGTGTGTGTGCATTGTGTGCGTGTGTTGAGGAGCAGGTAATATGTTGATGCAGATCAGAGGAGCCATTTTTAATATGTTACTTGCATTCACACAAAATGAAGAGCTGCAAGCAAAGAATTATTCAGAAGGAAATTAAAGAAAGGGATAGAATGTGTCTTATCTGTTAAAAATAACAGACTGTGGTTACTTTCAGAAATCTGAACCATAGATCATCATTTTCTTTAATAACTGATTTTTAATTATGCTGAAAATTAGCTTGTTACCAATTAGCAGTTAATGTTCATCTGTTTTGATGATAGTTTGCCCTTGTATTTTCAAATATTTGAGCATACAAAGGTACATTTGTTTCCAAGTGACTTTTTGTTTGTTAGATTTCTCCACTGAGATCAGCTGCAAAACAATTTTACAAATCAATTATCCATAAATCAAGAAGTGAAAACAATGGGCATTATTAACATCTTCAGTAAAACAGTTTATAATTATAAACATGTATAGATCATTTTATCCATGCCTCATCAGAGCTGAGATGTAAACAGCAATTCTGAAATTCAATAAAGAAATAAATTGTTTTTTTTCCCAGTGAGTCTGATTTTACATCATGACAAATGCTGTGAGAAATAAATAGAGTGGAATCCATTATTTCATGCCAGCCTAAACACTGTTTAAATTTTTATTAACATCCATAAAGTAAGTGACTCACTTGGTGCCCAGAAAAAAATTTATTTGGATATTTTTGTTGCTACAGACTATAAAAGATGGGAAAAATAAAATTTTGTAGCATCTAAAAACAACTCAATGAGGCACAAGAGTTCAATAAACCAGAAAGTCATGATGTGCAGCCCAAACAGTAACAATAAAGCCCTAAATACAATTGCATTATGACAAAATGCTTTAGGAAACTAGTTTTATACTGACACGACCAAAAAGTAATAATCTCTTATTTGTGCAGAGGTAGATGGTGATATTTTTTCATGACATATGGTACAGTTATATTGGTTGGTGTGGAATCTAAATACAGATATGAAGGCAAAAGATTTTTAAAAATTGCTTTTTATGAAAAAACTTACAGAAGTAAAGAGAAGAACCATGTTTCAAACAGCAGCTCTGAGGAAAAGACTTCCAAACAGCACAATAAGCTTGATGAATAAAGACTGGGTGAGAGTCAGAGTATAACAAGAAAGAGGGACTATACATAAACGCAAGGTGTGATGAGACACAGGTGAACAATGAACACAATCAGAGGGGCAAACCAGGAAAGAGAAAGTCAAAAAATCCTCTTTGTGATTTTTAAATGAGATGGAAAATGCAGAATACAGTAGCAGAATAGATAAATAAGACTAGAAATCACAAATAACAGCAAAATAAATGTAAAGGTAAAGTTATGACAGCACATAACTGAACAAGGTAACACAAACATACAAAAAAACACTTTACATTTATTATTTATCTCTTTTTCTGTGTATGTTATGTAACACATGTCTGCTGAATTTGATTTTGTCTGTTTTATAACTGGGTTTCAGTGAAACAGGTGAGATAGTAAGGTCCCCAGGTGGAATCTGGGCTCAGACGAGTCACTGATGAGTTTTTAAAAAAGCCATTTTTAACCTGATAAATACTTTTTAAATACACAATCTAAATAAACAAGTAGAAAAAGTGAAAGTTTAAACAAAAAGATGAATTTGGCTGTGAGTTGGTGCTGTTAGTAAAGTGAAGTGATCTGAATTCATTAGAAAGAAGTTTGAAATTGAATCAGTATAAAACAAAGTAAAACTTCAAGTCTCACATCTTGTATCTGCAGCTTATAATCTGAGACGCTTTCAGCTCTCGACTGTTTTAAATAAATAAATAATGTCAGACCTGTTTTACAGTCAGTAGGGACTCTGTGTGCTCTTGTCTTTTACATATTTTGGGACTTTTTTTCTACATTAAAACAGAACGAAATGCCATGAAACGTCAGTCAAACACCAAAGTGAAGGGAGACTGAATCAGTTGTTGGGAGAATTGTGCGGCTGATCCGAGGCTGATCCTGGGGACGATTGCATCGTCTCAGAGAGGATTTTGCAGCAGATGGTTGTCTGCTCAGTTGGGGGCGAGCGGCGTGCCCTTGTCTCAGACCTGGTGTCATCACTTTCCAGCGGAGGCCAGTTGAAGGCCGAGGATTTTTTAAACTGGAATTTGTCCTTGGAAGATAAACAGTGGCTGATTGGGCAATAAGAATACTTTTATTTGATGAAATATGAAGATAAATCTACATTGTTTGATGGCCCCTATCAGATCATCTTACAAATGATCTTCCACCTTAAGATTAAACATAATGTCTTGTTCCAACAGCTCATCTCCATCTCTTTACAGATAGATTTTACATCTGTGTTACATCAGCCATTCATGGCTTTGTCTTAAAGGCCTTAGGTAAAAATTAGTGGGGTTGTTTCATCTGGGATTTCTCAACATTTATATATTTTTAAAATTTGGTCTTAAATATAACAAACAATGGCTGCAAACAATGGCTACACAGACTGTGTTTGAAAAGCGTATGATCACAGCATAAAATATTCATAATGCATTTGGACCAAATCCCATCACATATTTGCTTCTGTAATTTCCTTTGGCTGTATCTTGAAACGGAGTGATGCAGGAACCCCTGGCTGTAATCTCCGGAGATGCCTGTTGACAAATTCTACCTGTATGGAAACTTCAGAGAGGGAAGGTAACAGTGTCAGGTGCTGCATTGTGGGGGAAATATGTAGCCTGAAAACTCCATTTCAGACCTGCTGCTATTGTGTTTGCTCCTCATAAGGTTTCTCTACTGACACCTAATGGCCAGAAACATATTAAAATACTGTATCTACTAAAAATTAGAAGATTGCTTTGGACATAGCACATAAATCTTATCCACACTTGTGCAGAAACTCCCTAAATAACTCCTCTTTAAAGAGTCATTGTGTTTTATCTCCATACTTTCTTACTTTGAATAAAACATTTTTTCTTTTTCTCACTTCTTTCCATCCTTTCAAGACTCTACTATTTTTATTTATTAACCATTAAATTTTTACCTGTAAATACTTTTAACCATGAATAATTAAAAATCAGTAATATTTTATATCCAGTTATTTTCACTTGCGTGTGTCTCACCTCTTTTTAGAGTTTTAAAAGCTATTTAAACATGTTCTGTTTGCAGTTATTTTAATTTTTCCTGTTATATTAATGTCAGAATTAGCATTATATATTTTCTGTAAACAAGCTGCTCATAATAAAATATTAAAAATAACAGAATTCTGTAATTCTATCAAATAAATTGCAATCACAGCTTGACGTGCGTCAGACAAACTGCAGTGTGAATCGGAGTAGCAACAGGAACAGTGTTCAAAGCCTAAAACTGAGCCAAGAAATAAAAGATGCTGCTTGTCTTTTCCAAGCACTTGAAGGTTAATTATTCAAGACTTTCCTCGCCTCACAACAAGCCAAGAACAGCAGGATCGCGCAGTGAGCAGCAGCTTCTTCTTCATTCCCTCTGAGAGTGCCACAAGTTTAAACCCAGTTTTCTGCTTTAATTGAAATGCACAAATTGTCTGAAGTCTGGCGCCTTCGAGCACGGCGGAAGGAAATATAGGACGAGCGTGACCTCAGATTGTCTCCTCAGTGAGCAGAGCAATCAGTGGGATGATTCTAATCACACACAAGATAAATCTGCCTTTTGTTATAATGATAGATTGTGAATGCAAATTAAGTGTGCAGATTTACTGGTTCATGTGTTTAATTATTGAAAAAAATACATATAATTCATATTTAAACTGTGTATGAATGCAAAACAGTGTGATTGTGTTTATCCAATGGTTAAAAATCAATCTAAAAGACTCTACACAGCAATGTTATTCCCTAAAACCTCTATAGAAAATAAATAAAGCAGCATAAATAACATCATTTAATATCCAATCGAACAAAAAATAATAAATCAGCCAAAAGCAGTGAATCCATGTCAACAGCCCAAGTTTATATTTTACTAAGGCTAGGCTATACTAAAATTAGCTAAAAATAACCATGGTGTAAAACATCCATGGTAAAACAAAATCCCAGCGTATCTATCTGCATTTTATTTGAATTCAACTTGCACATATGTGTTTTCAGGTCATGTCTACATCAGGGTCTGCCCACTCATAGTTTGTCAGAGGAAATAAAGCTGGAGGGAAAATCAATTGTACAACAGTTCTGAAACATCACTCTCAGTGATGTGGTGTCTTTGTTCTTCAGCTTTATAGCAGTAAGTTTCTACATTTACATGAATGTATAAAGCTGCAAATCAAAGTTTCTTTTGTTGGTAGCAGGCAGCTTGTGTAGGTTCAAGTATATTTATGTGTCAGATTAAATAAATTATACATATATATTGTGTGAACATCCATCATTTACTGGAAAACATGTTAAAAACGTGTTTTTATTATAGGTATGTCAAATTGTTAGCACAGTCAGATTACTCTAAAAATCTAATTATATAAAGTCCACATCAAGCCAGTTTGTTCTGATTCAATCATTTTAATTACAGTCCAGATTCAGGACATTTAGAACTACAATCAGCCAGTGTGAAAGAGAAAAGGAGGTTTGTGTTCTGCTGTGTTCTGTTTGCTCTGAAGTTTCAGTTTGTCAAATTATATTTTTTTAATCTTATGTCATTAATTTATTAGGAAAAAAAAGTGTAATGTGCCACTATAATGTCCACTGATGCATGTTAAAAATTGAACAAGTTCACTTCAAATCAAATTTAAAACAGTCTCACACTTTTTGTGTAAAGATGAAGGAACAATAAATCTACAAAAATCTAATATATCATAAACTGTATTATATATATACTGATGAATATAAATATAATGTTAGTAAAACAAATAATTTTGAGTTTTGTCATACAACGCGCCGCCTAAGTGGCAATGTTGCATCAGAATATCCGGGTTACGTCATCAGCCGTCACCCGGTTCTCCTACTGCCTCGAGTCCTCAAGTTAGCTCAGGAAGTGGCCAAGTTATCTGCTTATTATGGCCGAACAGACTGTCGTGGAGAAAATGAGTGACATGCAAGTGGACGAAGGCAAAAAGGTAGCAGTAAAGTGTCTGTAGATGAAAATGATGTGAGGCACGAAGATTCATGCTGTCACTTCACCAATGCGGTGCTAACGCTTCGGCTAGGTTACTGTCGGTTTACTTTAAATTTGATAGCTCATATAAGGTTAACACACAAGAGTTTAGTTCTTCTATACATACATTGCCTTTTATTTACTTGAGGATATTTTGGTTTATTTGGTTTGGCTAACTTAGCAAAGTATTCCACGTACAGTAGCTCTTGCGCCAAACTTAAAGGACATTTTTGAGTGTTTAACATTTTGTTGTCTTTTGGGAAACTTACTTTTGTATTTAATCTTTAATATGTTTTATCAACCATATACGTTACCTTTGTGTATCGGCGTACTTTTGATGCATAAATCAGAGAGGTTTTCATTAAAATCACATTCTGAAAGACAGCGTGTGCAATAATGAAACTTAGAAACTGGTTTTGGCAAGTCCTATTCCTCTGACTAACTAGACTTTATTTTCATATTATATTTTCAGTTTTGTGCAATGAATGATCCAGATAGAAATTCATGAATGTCCTACTGAGCATGTTTTGTGTTGACTCTTAATGATAAAAAAATGGGTGTTATATTTGGACACAGAGGTCATCAGAAAGTGGTAAAGATGGAGGCAAGAAGAAAACTAAAAATGTTGCTGGTGACTCTACAAGCAAGTCTGAGGTGAGTTGTGAGCTGAAGTGTCAAAAAATTGTATAATTTGTAGGTGTCACAATTTTTTTTTTTTAACAATTGGTAAAATAAAGGTTGTATATTTGTGTAGTTTCATGTTTCACTGGAAAAAAAAAAAAAAAAAAAAAACTACTACAACGTTGAATTTCCCTTCTGGGATAAATAAAGTATTTTTCATTTCATTTCATTTCATTCAACTACTTATTGACTAAAAAATCAAAAAATGCTTTTACAATCACTAAAGATTTGCAGAAAATAGCAATTGCAGTGAATATATGTACATTTTTGTAGTATTTTAGGACAGAAGACACATTCAGTGTGCAAACTGCTATTAAATACTCTACAGAAATGACATGCACAAGACATGGAATAATAAAAAGCACATACAATATTAAAACTAAGTTAAAGAAAATTTTAAATACACAATTAAAGAATGTTTAAATTGTACTTGATTTATTGGCATTATTTTAAATTTATTGAGCTAATTTATTGATTTTATTTTTTTTTTGAGGGGGGGTTGTGACCTCCATTCATCCTTAGCTGTAAAACTCAGTTGATATATTCTAAGAAACCTCTATAAACACGAGGTGATAACAAGAGTATATGAAGACTTTGTTTTTGTTCTCTGTGATTTTAACTTGGGATGCATCATGTCTTGTATTTTGGATGTCAGAGTCTTGTTTAATTTTGAAAGCAAACATACTTAAGAGTTTTTTAATACCTAAAGGGGGAATTTCCTCCAATATATACACAGAGAGACACAAATCATAAAACACAATAAATTTAATTGCAGGAAAAAAATACAGCCCAATAGCTCAGTAATGTATGAGATTTAATTTTATGTAAAAAAAACTCAACATAAGAACAGCTTGTCTGCACATCATTAACTGGCGACTATCAAATTGGACAGATGCTTCAGAGATTAATTCATTATTTACACAAACAAAGAGGAGTTTATTTGTATCCTCTTGCTTTTTTTATCCTGTAATTGAAAGCTGGACAAGTTTTCTTGGTGTGGAGTGAGCTGTTCGATAACAAATTCATTTAAAATGCTGCGTCTTGATTGTTTACGATGCCTCAATGACCAGTTGTATGTGCAATTTAAGAAAACGATGGTAAATTAACATTTAGGTGATAGATGTTTTACGCAGTGAGACCGTCATTCACCTCCAGTCCTTTTGTATACACCTTTTATTCCCCTCCAGTTGTCACCAGCGCCTCAGTACATCGAAGAGCGCCTTACTTTGTATGCAAAGCTGAAAGCTGAGCACGACACTCTGATGGCAGAGCGAGCTGCCAAGGATAGCAAACCTATCAAGGTGACCCTGCCTGATGGGAAGGTGGTGGAGGCGGAGTCCTGGAAAACCACCCCGTACCAAGTGGCATGTGGAATCAGGTCAGTGTAATTATAGGTCTTCAGTAATTATTATGATATTACACATCGCTGTAATGTAGAATTAAAACGAGCACAAGATCCAAAGTTGATTGCCAAAGATGAAGCGACAGCTTTATTTATGCAGCCTGTCATTATTGTTACTCGTTTCAAAAGGTTCACAGCACCAATATTATTAAAACCAGTTACTGCAAATGCCACCTGCCAACCTTTGACTGTTCATTAAAGGAAAACAATCTATTAAATCAGAGAGCAGAAAAGAAAAGAAAAATCTCATTAGTCTGTAAAACTTGGGAAAACATTGTTTGTAGTGTCTGAATATATTATGCTAATCAGTAGTGTTCAATTTAAATTGAATTGACAGACTCAGACATTAACGCTTGCACAATTATCAACAGAACATTGAATTATAAATGACATATTTGTACCATGTGTTTTTAACATTTCGTGCCACTGAAGCTTTTAGCTTTTCCTCCAAAATGTTTGTGATCAAGCTTTCAACGAAATCTAAGTTCTTTACTGTTACACATTATAAGTAGATGAAATACTTCTACTGCCTTTTATCAGAACAGTGTTTTGGATGTGAAATGTTGGACTTTTTTTGGTTCAGTCAAGGCCTTGCTGACAACACGGTTATTGCCAAAGTAAACAACGGTGTGTGGGACCTGGACAGACCTCTGGAAGACGACTGCAGCCTCCAGTTACTGAAGTTTGATGATGAGGAAGCTCAAGCTGTAAGTTCATCTCAGCTCTGGTCTGAATTTGAATCAATTTAAAGAAATGTTGATTTGTGAATTCCCCCTAAATGTTGACAAAAAGCTTTTCTTTCAGAGCAAACTTTTAAAAAGATTATTAGTATTTTTCAGAAGAGTCTAAATATAAAATGACATTTATTACAATTTGAGTTCTATTTTAATTTATAAATATGCTAATTTCTGGGTAAAACTGCTAATAAATCCAGTTTTTGTGCAAGATAAAAGGCTTTATTTAAACGGCTTCTGATTACTGGGATATTCTGTATTTTAATCATTTTTGAGTCATTGATATACTTTAAACACCTTTTGATCTTTTGTGTGTGCTGCAGGTTTACTGGCACTCCAGCGCTCACATCATGGGTGAAGCGATGGAGCGGGTGTATGGCGGTTGCCTCTGTTACGGCCCCCCTATTGAGAACGGCTTCTACTATGATATGTTTTTGGAAAACGAGTGAGTTACACCTTTAAGGATTAGTTTGATCTCGGACAGCGCGGTTCTTTGTGAGAACTTTAGGGTGTAACAGAAGTCTAACAGGTTTTTTGACATTGCTGAATAATATAAAGCAACAAACAAATGTGTAATTAAACACATTCTGTTGAGCTGGGTATTTTTTTGGGGTGTGGATTTAAAATGCTCTTATTTTATATCTGACCATAAAAGAGGTTTGCGATGTGCAAATATATTCAAAGCACAGATATAGAATTACTTTAAAATTTGAGTTTTTGACAACTTTTCCCCACAAATACATTTTTCACATGAAATTTCTTTGCACCAAATTTTTTCCACCTGCTTTTTGCTGCAGTGGATCTTGGGTAATGCTGTCTAATTAATTCAACCATAATCTATAATGAAGTCATTTTATGCTAATGACCTTCTTAGAGCCTGTTGTTGCACAGATATTTGGAAGTTGCTTTAAGCCCTAAAGCCAAGGACTTTAAGTGTTTGTCCTTGCTTGGCAGTTAAGTTTAAGGTCACACCCATGATGCTCTTTACAAACTGCAGCAGACCTTATTAAGCAGTGAATAAAATGTGCATAATAATACAGGTTTTTAATTGGAAAGGCTGTATTTCCTGTTTTCTCGCTCCATGTTTCAAACAGGGGCGTATCGAGCAACGACTTTCCCTGTCTGGAGAATCTGTGCAAGAAAATCATCAAGGAGAAGCAGCCGTTCGAAAGGCTGGAGATAAAGAAGGAAACTCTTCTGGAGATGTTTAAGGTATTTTTAAAAACACAGAGAAACATACATAGGGGATAATTAGGAACATCCTAAATATTCAGGAACAATTTCTTGTTCTTTACAGTACAATAGGTTTAAGTGCCGCATTCTGAATGAGAAGGTCACCACCCCGACCACCACAGTTTACAGGTGAGTCCAGGTTCTGCTGATGGTCCCACTTTGTTCTATATTTGTTACTTGTTTGTGAACTTGCAATGAAATAATTAAAAATAAACTTGTTTCCTGTTTAGACTTTAATTTATATGGAAAAAGGAAAATGATTTCTATTCATACTGGTTGTTTTTAATTCTTGCTTTTACATTTAACAAAACAAAGAGTGAATGAGCACTCAAATATTTGTCATTCCAGATGTGGTCCCTTAATTGATTTGTGTCGGGGACCACATGTGAGACACACTGGAAAGATCAAGGCACTTAAAATCCACAAGGTTAGTCTCTGTGAACGTCTGTGCGTCACATTGGATTCAGAGCAGCGTTACCTTGTGTTTTCTATCTCGGGGGATTTAATGGATTTTAAAGAGCAATGAAATATTGTTTCTTTTCTTTTGTGCTACGCTAGAATTCATCTACTTACTGGGAGGGAAAGGCAGACATGGAAACCCTCCAGAGGATCTACGGCATCTCATTCCCCGACCCCAAAATGCTGAAAGAGTGGGAGAAGTTTCAGGAGGAGGCCAAGAACAGAGATCACCGCAAACTGGGCCGGGTACGAGTCGAAATCTAAACAAGTTGTCAGGAAGGAAAAGTTTAAAGGTCCCACCTGCAGAGTTTCTGGTTATGGAGATGGGTTATATATAGTATGTTGGTATTTTCTGAATTTCAGAACTAATTAATTTGAAACAAGTTGAATAAATCTGAAATGTTTGTGCTGGATGCAGGACGTCAGCAGGTCACACAGCTTTTACAGCTCATTATTGGTATGAAAATAGTTTTGGTTTTAAAATTCAGACATGTTCACTTTACAGCTATTTTTAAACAGTTTTAAAAAGTCCCAGCGACCACTTTACTGACACATTTAATGGACTCAGGATTGTTAATTAATAATTCGATGTGTGTTCGGTTGTATTTACACTTGTGAAGAACAAACTGAATAGAAACTTAAACACATTTACAGACAGGAACTAACAGATGATGAAGTTTAACTGCGTTCAACACAAACGAGTTTGACCTGAGTTTTACCTGTTTTCCATTTTTCCTCTTACAGACCTTTTCATTTTTTTTTCTTATTTCTAATTCAGGAGCAGGAACTGTTCTTCTTCCATGAACTGAGTCCAGGGAGCTGCTTCTTCTTGCCTAAAGGTGCCTTCATCTACAATGCGCTGATTGAGTTCATCAGAGTAAGTTCGGGCTGTCAGGCCCACCGTGGAATAATTGCTTTGATCTCCCTCCAAGCTTTGAGGGGCAAAAGAAAGTCGAGGTTATAAGGCAGAAAGTTTAGTTTTGCAAGCAGACCTGAAGAGAATTAAATGAAGCAATTTGTCCATGTAGTGGCTCCTGACTGAATGTTTTAGAATTACCATTTACATCAATATTCCATGCAGCACCGTCATATTTCTTCCATCCTTATTACATCGCTGATAAATGCCTCAGTGATAAACAGATGTATTAAACTGAAGTTTTAATTTAGATAGTAAAAGAAAACTAGGCAAAGACTTTAAGCAGATTTGTTTTTAAAGTATAGATTGCAAATAAATATTTATTTTATTAATTTGGGCATCCGTTGTTCGTTATTTATTACCAAAGCATTTATCAGTTCAGCAGGTAATAAGAAAACATGTGAACGTGTTGCCCTGCATCTTGATTGGTTCACCTGTTTTTTTATTTGTAATTTATGCAAATAACAGACACAATTAGTGTGCTTACATATGATGATGTAATTGCTCTCAACAAATGAAATGATTTGGAAGGTGTCTGTTTTGGTAAAGCTGTTCTCAGGTGTGCACCATCTTTTATAAACTGGTAGTAATGATGAAGTTAAAGTTGTAGAGTTTATATTAAGTTAATGGAAGCGTGATAGAAGATGTCCAGTTAAATAATATACAGTGTACATCCGAACAGTATCTGTTCTTAAACTTCCCATCAAACCAAATCAGTCCTCATTTTGCACCTCGATGGTCTCAGTTGGGGGTAAATCCTGTCTGGCAAACTGCTCAGGTCTGGAGGTAAAAAAAAAAACAAAAACACATTTTAAAACCTGCAACTTAAACGACAGTTAAAGAAAAGCTCCGCTGCTCAGTTACACAGAGCAAAGGATTCGTTTTCAAATCCAAACTTTGAGTGAGCAGTCATGGAAAGCTGCTTCACCAGATGAAACTCCAAATATTTCAGTCTGTAACTAAAAAATATACAGTCAGTTCTACCAAGTTTTATGTTAGTAGGTCTTTGATCCCAGAAGCAGGTGTAGGTGTGCCGAACTCTGACAAAATAAGTGTAGCCAGCTGTAACCGTGACATGTGTCTTATATGTTAAAGGTATACATTGTGAAGGACACTGTGGTCTTTCTGTGACAGAGTGAGTACAGGAAGCGGGGCTTCCAGGAGGTGGTGACCCCCAACATCTACAACAGCAAACTGTGGGTGACCTCGGGACACTGGCAGCACTACAGCGAGAACATGTTCTCCTTTGAAGCAGAGAAAGAAACCTTTGCACTCAAACCTATGAACTGCCCTGGACATTGGTGAGGCTTGTTTTCTAGTAGATTTGTAACTAAAGTATTATTTTGTTTGGAGTCGCAGCATTAAAGAAGAACAAGAACCTGTAATCAGAGACGTGTATGAGGCTGTACAAACAGTGGAGCAGTTGTCGACTCAGTCTTCTGTACTTCAGAAGCTTTTTTTAATGAGTTCAGCTCAGCACATAATGGATTGATGCTCATGCAGTGTTTTCAGTTGTAAAATGACCCACTTCCATTTACTACTGAATGCTGCACTGCAGAATATGTAGCTCTTTGTATTCAGATCCTTTGTATCTCTTTTTACCGGCCTCAGTCAGTCTGCTCTCTGCAGGGCGTGTTTTATTGTTGTGATTATCAGTTACATCAAACATTAAATTCAGGCTTTTACAGGAGCACCGAATCAGAAGAGCAATTTCTCGGCATTGTAATAATCCAGATTGAAGCTGACTGTTGCACTTTTGCTTGTTTTCCTTTTTTCTGCTCGGCACCAGTCTGATGTTTGATCACCGTCCTCGTTCCTGGAGAGAACTCCCCCTCCGCATGGCCGACTTCGGTGTCCTGCACAGAAACGAGCTGTCAGGAGCTCTGACTGGTCTCACCCGGGTTCGCCGCTTCCAGCAGGATGATGCACATATCTTCTGCTCCATGGAGCAGGTGAGAGCTCAGAGTCCCTCAAAATCAAACAGATTTTACCGTTCAAAGATTTTTTTTTATATGTGTGAAATATAAATATAAAAGGTTCATGTGTTGAAAGTGGCTTAGAAGAGGCATAACTTGTTGTGTCCAGACTAAATGTAATGTTTAATAAAAAAACTAAATAAAGGAAACAAGCATCAACCAATGGAAGATTAACAGTCAAACCCTCACCAGCCAATCAGCTGCAGAAAGGATACAACGTTACTGAGCGTTTTGTTCTGATACTTCTACTAAAATATTCTAAAATAAACAGATTTACAAAATTGGTTCCATTTTTAGACCAACTGCTTCATTTTAGAGCATTTCTGCTAACACCTTTAGAAAATCTTTTACTTTTATCTAACTGGTAAAACAACAGTATCAGTTACATTCAAAAGTTTCAAATATCTAAACGGAACAAAAAGGAAACGAGCAGTGAGTAAAACAGTCTGAAGGATTCGGTACGTCACTGTCTTGTTGGCACAGTTGTAACGTTATTCATGATGAATGAGTTGTCAGTTTTCTAAATGAAAACTCCACATGCTGCTTCTCCCTGATTAACAATGTGCCAGTGAAATTCTTTGACCTGAATCACATCCAGCAGCAATTAAACCAAACAGAAGTTTGGGGAAATGGAAGCGATTCGTCTGTTTATCGGTTCAGAGGTAACGATCCAGTTTACAACAAGCTTCACACTGATTTTTTTTTGTTTGTTTTTGTGTGGCAGTGGACTGGATGGGTCATTATTCACTTGTATTTAACACAGAAATGATTACCTGTTTGAATTTGTCTCTTTTATTGCAGCAGCTGCTTGTTTTTTTCTCAGTTTTGTTAATTTACAAAATCAAATCAAAGTGAATCGTTTCTGCACAGGAAACATCACGTTCTGAGTTTGTGACAAAAAAATTGATTCAAGTTCAGACAATAAATAATCAAGTTTACGTGCTCATATGTATTTATAACAGGCATCGTGTCATTAACCCTTTTCAAGCTGGAACACAACTGATTCCTGTATTAATTTATAATCCTGGGCCAAAGAGGATGAGCTTATGGTCTGGAAATGACCCGGGAGCCATCAGTTTACAATCATAACCATAAACTAATATTTAATCTGTCTTTTAATTTCCAGATTGAAGAGGAGATAAAGGGCTGCCTGGACTTCCTGCGGACTGTGTATGATGTTTTTGGCTTTACGTTTAAACTCAACCTCTCCACAAGACCAGAAAAGTTTCTGGGAGATCCAAAGATGTGGGACCAGGCAGAGAAGGTAAAAAGATTCTCATTAATCAGACACAAGATGCTGATAAATAAACAAATCTAAACAGAAAGGTGAGATCTGTGGACTCAAAAGAAAAAATATCTTTTACAAAAACTTTCTGTTTGTTAAAAATAAAAAAAAGAAACTGCTTTCTCCTCATTAGACATAACACTCTGATAGTGGTGCTATCACTGCCTGCTAATGTCATCAAGTCGAACTGCTTTTCTGACGACCAGCTCTGTTATTTCAGTTTTTTTCTTCTTACTTCTGTGTTTCAGCTCTAATTGGCTCAGCTTGTATTTAACACAAGTAATAACAAGAGACTGAGCTGAACTGAGTGATAATGAGGATTTAATGGTTTCTGCTTTTAGCATTAGATGAACCAGCGCACAGATCCATCCTGGGACTCCAGGAGATAAATTTGTGGAATCCGTGTCAAATGACAGACGTTAATTGCCTCATATGTGCTGTATTGTATCGCTGGTAACGAGTGCGACTGAAGGATATTATAATTGTAAGTTCAGTGAGCCTTTATTGAGGAGCTCTGAGTGGATGAAAAGATGTTCGTGGGCTGGCAACAAGTTTTTGTTACAAGTGATACACAAGCAGTTTAACCAGAAGCACATTGTCACACTTGAATTCTGACACATAGAAGATGTTTTATTTGTTTTTCTGTGTTAAAAGCTCATGTGTTACACATAAAGCTGTCAAAATGTTAATATTCTCCCCACACACACCTTGTTTAGATTAAATGTGAATGATGGTCAGCTCTGAAAATAAACATCTTGTTTACACCACTGTTTACTTACATGTTAGACATTATTGCAGTAAAGCATTTTATATATTTATTTATTTATACAGCAACTGGAGAACAGCTTAAATGAGTTTGGAGAGAAATGGCTTTTGAACCCCGGTGACGGCGCGTTCTACGGACCCAAGGTGAGTTCAGCAGCGCGGCACTGATGCATTTTAACTGTAAATCAGCTGGAGGGACATTACTGATCCCAACGTGTCTTCTGTCTGCAGATTGACATTCAAATCAAGGACGCCATTGGTCGATACCATCAGTGTGCCACCATCCAGCTTGATTTCCAGCTGCCCATCCGTTTTAACCTCTCCTTCGTCGGGTAACGGTTCTACTGCACTGCAAATTAAAATGTTTTCTCTCCTAAAACAATGAAATGCAGCAAAAGAAAATTAATGTTTCGTTTTTTATTTTTTGTTTTGTAAAAAATATTCGACACATCAGGTGTTTAATCCAAGAAAATGACATTATTAATCAAACCAGTTGCCTTTTCATACCGATTCCTGGTGTTTTAGTAGCAGAAGGCTGTTTTTATCACATAAGCTTTGGAAATAATCATTGATGCATAAAATGTTTATGTTTAACTGTTTTATTGGATCTTTCCAACACTTTCACCAGAACGACTCATTGTATCTTATTGAGACCGCACTGCTTTAAAAGAATGAGTAAATAAAAGAAATAACTAAATTTAAGAGAAAAACATTTTTTTTATCATACCAATGTGTACAGTTTGTAACATCTATTTGTATTAATACTAAAAATTGAGTCAGTATTTATTGTCAGGACTTTTATTTATTTTTAGGCTTGAAAAATACCAGTTTAAACTCAGTATTTTTTAAAACATGTACATGCATAAAAGGGTTAAATAAAAACTAAAGTCAGCGTCTTATTGAAGAGGTTTTCTTTGCCTTTTTGTTTAAGTCATGATGGTGATGACCAGAAGAAACCAGTGATGATCCACAGAGCCATCCTGGGATCCGTAGAGAGGATGATCGCTATTCTGACTGAAAACTACGGTGGCAAATGGTTTGTAAACAAATAAAAAGGTTTTATTTGTTTTATGGAACCACTCTTTGTTTAATTTCAAATGTTTAACAAGTTTTGGTCATGATTTTTAGTTGTTTTCTTTGTTGTTTTTTTGACAAATATAGAAACACATCAATTTTCTGGGGCTGCAGATATTATGTTCAGCCTCCTGTTCTAGAAATCCAATAAAAGCAGGTATGTTCTGTTCTTTTTCAGGCCGTTGTGGCTTTCTCCCCGTCAAGTGATGGTCGTTCCCGTGGGACCAACCTGCGAGGAGTACGCTGAGAAAGTAAGCATCAACCTCAGCTAGTTTTATTAAAAACACACAGTTCAGAGATGCTAAAGTTCCAAGAAGGTGTCACGCAAAAATTTTTAAATTTAACACCAAACTGAAGGTGTTCGACTGAAGGCTTAACAAAAGGAAAAGGAAAACTTTTATTACTTTCTCTAAACATTGTTGAGTCTATTTAATACACTCACCTAAATAATTGTGGGGGTAACCGAGTAAATTGATGGTCTAAAAACATTGTAAACTAGAAAATAACTCATAGAACTCAGACCTCCTCCAAGCACCTCAGTTCCCTCCATATTGTGATTTACATCAACAATAACAGTCTCACCTTTGTTGTTTCGACATTATCAGGTTTACTGACCATTAAAACAACTTTAGCAACTGGATTGATGTTGATCTCGTTGTTAGTTCAGTAGTTGTTGGTGGTTTTCTTCTGGATCGAGCTCCAGAACATTTGAAGGAACATCAAATCTGTTACACACATCTGATTCCAGAGTCTCAACTATCTGGTGTTTGTTGCAGGTTTACACCATCATTTGTTTTTGCAGTGAAAAAAATCCAAAGGTTTCCTATTTTTTTTATTGAATTTCCCTTCTGGGATAAATAAAGTATTTTTCATTTCATTTTCATTTTTTTGTCTTTTCTGGATTTTAGGATTTGGAATTTTGTCATGATCCAGATCAGTCCATGATCCAGATCAGTCCTTAGTATCTTGTAGAACCTGTTGGGAACTCACCCTGTATTTTTTACCATTTACTGTGGAGTTACATGCAGATATGTTTAAAAACAACTCTATCTCACAATGATGAAGAATTCTTCAAAAAAAATTCCTGGATCCAGATGATGATCCAAATCATTTTCAAAATCTACCCACTTCCTCCTTCTGCCATTTCTGACCATTCCTGAAAATATAAACAAAATGCATCCTTAATCTTTCAAGTTTTCTAGCTAACAAGATTCTCTCCTGATAAATCCAGCCAGATGTCATATAATCTACTTAACAAATGAGTTCAGCTGCTTTTAAACTCTCCGTGTTCTGAAACAGAATCTGGTGGTTCTTAAACTTTTCATGTTAAATGTGAAAAAGAAAAACTGCATCTAAACAGTGTTTGCATGTGAAACCCTGCAGGTCGGTTCCTCTGCAGTGAACAAAGCAGCAGTGAGCAGAACATTTCGGGTCCAGCCTCAGGACAAAGCTTCATGATTGTACTGAATGTTTTCTATCTTTTGTAGCTTTTATTTTAATGTAACACTAAAAGCAGACTGGAGGAGAGTAAATGGAAACACATCTACACCACTTGTACTGAAAGCGAGTTCTTCTGAAGTATTTTAGTAGCGTGTGGGCAGCAGTGTCCAGGAACTTGTTTCTTATTATTCCTGTTGAGAAATACTCTGAATTCATACTGGAGTCAGTTTGTGTCTTAAATAATCTGCATGTTTCTTTGGTTAACTTGCTTTTCTTATATTATTTGTATTAAAGTGGGTTTATTTAGTCTTTTAACCGGTTTGTGCAATTATTTCCTCTGTCAGGTCAGTGGATTAAAGATTTTGGAGACTCGCTGTGAAACACTAAAGCTGCCCACCTCAGAGAGAGATTACCCCCGACATGTACTAATCCTTTCTGTAAATGGGAGTTTGGAATGTTTTTTAGTGTAAAATGTGAAGTTTTGTTCAGAGAGAACTTATTCTAAAATGAACATGTGAAAGACGGAAACAACAAGTTGATTTTTTTTTTTATCACAGCTGCACTTGTGCTTAAAACCTAAATCTTAAAAAGTCATTTAGAAGAAAATAAAGAATGTTTTTGAAAAGCTGGTTTTCTTTCTGTAGGTGAGGCAAGAGTTCCACTGCAGCGGCTTCATGACGGACGTGGATCTGGACCCTGGCTGCACTCTGAACAAAAAGATCCGAAATGCTCAGTTAGCGCAGTACAACTTTATTCTGGGTCTGTAGCAGCTCCTTCACTCCATCCGACTCGTTTCTTTACATATTTCTGTCCTTCTACATATTGATTTTGTTTTCTATCCTCTTTAAATGTTTTGCTCCTGGGAGAAGTGGTGGGAGAGAAGGAGAAGACGAGCAGCACTGTGAACGTACGCACCAGAGACAACAAAGTACACGGGGAACGCACTGTGGAGG
Organism: Pachypanchax playfairii; assembly: GCA_006937955.1. Lineage (NCBI taxonomy): Eukaryota > Metazoa > Chordata > Actinopteri > Cyprinodontiformes > Aplocheilidae > Pachypanchax > Pachypanchax playfairii. The sequence continues at coordinate 1,851,090 of SSNP01000089.1, forward strand.
AGTGCATCCAGCGTCTCAAACAGCTCAAGGACTCCAGAAGCAGAAACGCTGAGGAGGAATTCTGAGCTTCGTCCAACAGCTGCTCACAACAAAACCCTGATTAACTTCAAAATGTTGTGCTGCTTCTGATGAGGGATATAAATGTCTGCTAATGGGGTCTAGTCTTAGTGGGGGTTTCTTTTTCCAGAAATCAGATTTTTTTTTTTTTTTTTTTTTGATGAAATGTAATTGTCAGTTTTTCAGTTTGTCATGACTTGTTTTTGGTTAATAATGTGGGAGCTGAAATATCTGTCTGACTGTAACCTGATAAAGTCGTTGAACAACTTTTTTAAATAAAGCGCTTTACAGAACTTTTCTCAAAACAATATCCATGTGAAACAAAACAGAAATGTTGCAATTACAATTTTCTATCATCCATTATTTCAGGGAATTGTACATGAGATGCTGTTTTGATAATTAAACAGTTTATTCTTGATTGTGTTCTGTTTTTGTTACAGACAAGATGAAGTGTGAGGGTTGAAGTTTGATCTCAGGGAGAAATCTAATTTATTCTTTTGCGATGAGCCAAATGAGCATAAATACCAGGATGAAATAGAAACAGGATCAAAACACCAGTTTAACTTTAAAAACAAGGTTCAAGAAAAAATGGTTGAGCAAATGTGTTTGGAGTTTACAAAAATGGTTTTCTTGCACTTACCTGGGATTTTAGTCTGTTGCACAAAAACTACAACTATTAAAATGATGCATTGTTTATATTTTCTTATCACTTATTACTAATGTATTATTGACATATTAATAACAAGATTGGGCCTGGTTTGTAAATAAAAGCTTGACATGTTTTCTGTTTATACTCAGACCTGAACTCACATTTATTGACATTAATTCAGAATCAGATTTATTCAGACATGAATGTTTTATTCTGAATGAATTTATTCTGGTTCACGTTTTAACTTTTACTTATAGAAAACTAATAAAGATAGACAGACATTGTCCTATGTAGAACACAGACGAGGTACATTAGCAGCATGAATGTTTTATAAATGTTTTACTGGTGATTTAAAGTCACTGAAGATAAAATCTAATTACTTCCATGATAGAATAAGTTTCTTCTTCATTTAGATGTTAAGCAGTTTGTCCAACATGGTGACGGTCTGGAGGAGGAAACTGGTCTTGTGTTGTTGTTTTGGCGTACAGTGATCTGTAACACCGTCTGGAGAGGACAGAAGAGTTATTCTGATTCATCTGGACTTTTTTGAGCATCAATCTGAAAGACATAACCGTAAAGGATTATGGGTAATGAAAATGTTTGCTGAAGTTTAGTGTTCCTTCTGCTGCATGACAGATTTTGAGAAGATGTTCCCACCAGTGTTACACTGGATGATCCAGTTTATTCACTCAGTAAAGGACTAAAAACCAAGTTTTATAAGTTATTGATCCTTGTTATGAAGTAAAACCTGCAGTTACAGCGACAATTAATTGATTGTTGGATATTTTCGTTGGACCCAGCGGGTCTGATTTCTTTCTGAGTTTTTTATTTTTTCTTTTAAATGCTGCTGCAACCCAAGTTTAAATCTAAAAAAAATAAACTGGCAAAGTAAAAACCCCATTAAATTCCAACAAATTATAATTCAACTTAATATCTTCTGTCTCTAAAGTATGATTATAAATACATTGAATTCTAAATTTCTCCCTTATTTCCTTTCAAGTTTAAAATTCTGGATATTACGGTCTAATTTTAGATTAATAATGAAATCATAACTTAACAGGTGGTAAGTTATTTTTCAGGAGGGAGAAGTACAATCAGAAATTTAATAGAAAAGAAGTAAAACTTTGTGCTGAATTAGTCTTTTCACATGTGTGACACATTTTTAAGTGTCACTGCTTTTAGCTGCTCTATGAGAAGATTTTTTTTTTAATTAAAGTCACATGATCATGTTTGTAAATACAAGACATTCAGAAAAACTTTGGTGCATTTAACTGACAATGTGGGCATTGTGCGTTTAACTCACCATTTCAACCACTAGTTGGTGCTATAGTTGCACCTTTTACTAAAACAGACAATAATAAGCGGATGCCTTTCAGTAGTTATAAAGCTGGGAAATGTGGTCCAATTTTATCAAGAAAATACTTGATAAATGTGATGAAAGACACTTAAATAATTCAATTAACTGTTGCATTTATTTGTTTACTTTTAGTTTTTCACAAGTTTAAAGGTTTTAAAGAATCCTGCTCTTTTCTTGCTGCAGACGTCCTACAGAAATCCTCATCTGTCTGGAATAATATAAACTAAAGGAAGTTCAATCAATGCAAAAAGATCCCATTAATTCAAGAAAGCAGAGAAAAACCAAAAACTATGTGAGAGGTCATTAGTTTGGCTAATATGCAGAGTTCAGCACCTCATAAACTTTGTTTACAAGTTTCAGTCTTGCTGTGAGGAGATACAGACATGCTAAAAAGCTTCATCTGGGTTTCAGTGCTTTACTTTTTATGTTTTTATTATTATTATGTAAATGTATTCCTTTGTGAGATAACTGCCAAACCGTGGTCTCAATACTTGAAACTAATAGCTTGACTCTCAGACTTGTTATTCTGCATAAAAAATATAAATATTTCATATCCAACAGAAAAGCAAATGACTCAAACGAACAGGATTGAACCAAATCAGTCTTTGTGTTGTAGTAAAGCTTGTGGTGTAAAGTCCCATCCAAACCTGACCACAAGGGGGAGGAGCTGAAACAGGATCTGCTGCAGAGGGAAAAGGGAATTGTGTTAATGTCAGTGGAGTGTAGGAGAGAAAAACATTTTGATAAGGGGTTAATGAAAAAGTCAATGGAGTAGGAGAGTGTCAACAGAGTGTGTGAGACAGCTTGAAATCTCGGGGGATTCGACTCCGCTCTTCATGAATCCTCACTTCCTTTCAGCATGCCTGACTGATGACCTGGGCATGAAGGGTCACGATGCTTCACTGAGCTGAACAAACTCTCTTCTCAATGAACACACGTGTTTAAAAAATCAGATCACATGTTTCCTACTGGAACTCTTTATGATGCTGAGTGAAGTCACGACAGGACAACCCCAAATTTGAGTTCCTGTTATGTCAGTAAATTCAGGTACATTAAAACAAGAATTCTTTTGACAACAACAATCAGTGTCATATGAGACTCATCACTGAGATTATTTCTCAGATCACTTTTTCATGTTAATTCTTTATGATATATATTAAAAAACAAAACATCAGTTCACCATGTATCATTTAATGGGCTCATTTGTCAAACTGTTTCCTTAAAAGTTCCTCCTTTTAAACTTGTTGCTCAGCACAAATTTGGAATTTGTCATTTGAACTTGTAAAATTTGATTAATCTTGTTTATTTTTCTAAGTTTGGAACATTTCTTGTCCAGTTTTATCTCATTTCCTTCTGTTGTCAGTCTTTAATCCGAACTAATTTTTGCCTTTTCAGCTGCTGCTTCAAAAATAATCAATTAGAGATCAATGTTCTTATCAGGAAGCAAGACAATCAATTAGGTGCATTTCCTATTCTGGTAAACCGCATCGTAAACATTAAGAGTTTCCCATAATTCCTGCGCTAGCAAGATGTTGTCTTTGTCATTCTGTTTGTTTTTCTTCATCACCATGACAACTGGCAGCAGAGGCTGCGGTAGTATCCTCAGCCCTGTATGATGTATGTGGAAGGTTGTTTTCTTTATTTTGACAGTGACAGCTGAAAGCTGAAAGCCTCTGCTGTGACACAGTGATGTTCCTACCAGTGATGTTCCTTTCATCCTGGAGTCGTCTTGCTTTTGGGCCAAACAAGTGCATACCTGACTCCTTACCAACCATCTTCTTCTCCAAAACACGCACACGCTCTCACACACACTACCTCACACAGCCCCAGAACAAAACCCCAAATTATGGTCAGCCGCTCATGAAGTCAGTTTTGCTTGGGAAAACCAACGCTGCCAACTTTATTATCATAATGTTACCAAATTATATGGTTCTAATTAGCAACTGTTTGATCACTCTTTCTGGCAGCTGGAAAGCTAGCGTGTGACCTTAGTGTGTTTCCTTTTTTTCTCATCTCAAAAATATGAGCTCTGTTTCTGACCTAGCATAAATTAAAAAGAGCACTTTACTCCTTTGCCACCAGTCACACCCTGCATGTAGCTAACAGCAACAATCCGTCGAGGATGCCTGTGATGAAAGTCTGAGGGAAATGCAAATGTCAAGCGGCATGTCAAAGCAAATGAAAAGGAAGCAGCAGTAAAAGAGTCAGAGTTAGTTTGTACTGCAGGGGAAAAATTATGAATGAATGTCATAAAAAACACAACTAACCAAAACAAAAACAAACATAAATTAAATTGTCTTAGCTGTAAACAGTTTTTCAGACAACTGATTCTATTTTCTAAACTCATTGTAAAACATTCCACTTGTTATTAAGATCCATCCATCCATCCATCCATCCATCCATCCATCCATCCATCCATCCATCCATCCATCCATCCATCCATCCATCCATCCATCCATCCATCCATCCATCCATCCATCCATTTTCAGAACCTGCTTCTTCCTGTTCAGGGTCACGGGGAGCTGGTGCCTGTCTCCAGTGGTCATTGGGTGAGAGGCGGGGGACACCCTGGACAGGTCGCCAGTTCATCACAGGGCACTTGTTAAGATATTTTCTGTAATTTAGGTTTCTCTGTAACAATTATCTAATTGTTAAAGAGATTTTGGAAACTTTAACCTTAAATTGGTCAATTGTCGCTTGTTTGCTCACATTCTAAGTAAAAGATTTCTTATATATGGGCTCAAATATTTATTTTAGATTAGAAGTGTAGCTGACCCAGACTAAAATCCATCATGGTGGGCTCATGTAAAATCTATTTTAATTTGTTAAATTCCATGATATAGAATATCATATCAATATTCAATTTTCCATTTGTCATTTTGGTCATTTTTTTTTGGAGATGAAAGTTGCTCAGTCCTTAGTTTAAAAATCCAAAGCTTTGATTGTAAATTACAGATATTTTTCCATAGATTAACTTGAAACTACAAAACACTAATTTACTTTCAGCTTCAGTAGCGTCCCCTTCTTCTTTTCAGCACCTTTGCATTCACGTACTTGTTCCATGTGAGATTTTATTTTTTCTCATATTATGATTTAAAATCCAGAACTCAATACTGCAGATTTTTTTTTTTTTTGCTGGCTCTAAGAAAACATCACGTTTCATCATGAAGAGATGCACATGCTCATTGTTCTTATGTTTGTTACTCTGATATTTAATATCCAGGATTTGAACACTGTTATTGGTGGATTACAGTTTCAAGCTTAGCAAAGATGTTAAATTTACTGAACAGTTTTTGGGGATGAAACATCACATTAGATAACTCTGACTTTCACTTGACGATTCTAATAAAGTTTGACATCCTCAAACTGCAGCTGTATTAATATTTAAATCCTAACACTTCAAAACCACTGCGCCATTTCTACGAAAGGGATTATTCATCTGCACCACAGCATCACAGTAGCAACTATTTTTTTCTCTATTTTGTTTAATTTCTGTATTTGTTGAAGTTGTTGGGGAGGAGTGGTCCAACATAAACCCAACAACCTCATTAGAACCAAACTAAAACCCAGTACTTGTTCTGCCCATGGGGTATAACACCTTTCTTTCCATCAAACAGTGAATAAGTGTTGTTACCCACATTTTCCATGACTTTTTACCACAACCTGGTGGAGAAGGACCCCATTCAACAGGTTTTCCTCAGGAGCCTCAAATGACGCCCTTAATCCATGTTCTTATTTTATTGTCATGAATAAGGCTATTTTATTACTAGAATACTTGTTCTGTTAAGACTCGTCCTTAATAATTCTGTGCTGTGATTCCCAAGTCGACTGTTTCAGCATGAATTCCTTCGTTCTCACTGTGCTTCAAGCTAAACACACTCTCTTCCTCATGTGCAGCCAGGCCAGATGTTTAGGCTGGAAGTCCTCCACAGAGGAGGCCTCAGTAGTCCGCAAGGTTGTTATTTATTTCAATTCTATTTTCCTTTTTAAACAGCCCCTCCCCTTTCCTTTCTGCTTTCAAGGTTTACTTTAGCCCTAAAGTGGGAGGTGCTAACGTGTTGGCTTTGCCAGCATACCCACAATTCACCAGTGGTTGAAAAAACTGATGAAGTTGAGGCTGACAGCTGCATAAATCACCAGCTTGTGGTGCTAATAGGTGGCACTGTAAAATCAAACAGAGACCACCCATGCTGTGGGGAAGAAACAGGAGCATCAAGTCATATCTACGGTGAAGTACAGTGGAGCAATCTGAAACACTTAACCCCCTTTGGTGGCCCAGCCCACTCAGATCCAATGGGCTCTCTAAGCAACACAGGAAAGGCCCGTCTGGCATCCACATTGCAGTGATTCATATTTGGCACTTTCATAAAGGTTCCAAGCTGCTGGAGGTTTTGGGGGGCTTTTGTCTAACATTTTACTCTCAGTCGCCCCTTTTGGAAAAACTTATAAACTTTTCAAGGCCAAATCAATGAGCAGGAGCCTGTGTTTTTCTCTTTCATAAAGATCTCAGTTCATCACCCAGAGCATTTTTCACTCCTCACAGTGAGGAGAAAGGGCTACACAGAATTTTTCTTTCTTTCTATATTTTTCTTGTATGAATGGAGAAGTGCTTGAGCTGCTGAGAGAGAGGTGTGAAAGAAGTTGTTTGTGAGGCCTCTGTCTTTGTGAAATGGGAGATAAACGTAAGTAAAACAAAATGTAAAGAAGGGTGGTCCTTCGTTGAATAAAGCAGAGCAGATTGCTCAATACCAAGTCACGGCTCCCAGGATTGAGCATGATAAAACTTTATTTTGGGTAAAGGACATGTAAATCTTTGGATTTGGCCGCACAACCTGAATACAGACCCCCAAAACCTTCTCTTAACTTCCCTTACAGGGTTACTATATGAAGACAACCTGATATCTGTTCATTTTTATTGTCATATTTTTTCCTTCTATATCACCAAGAAGCTATAATAAAAGTAAAATAAGATCTGTTTCTTTTAATGGGATTAATTAATCTGTCTTTACAGATTATTTTGTTGGAATTTACACAATTAACAAACCAACAAATAATTTTTTCACCTATAAAATCTGGCTGATTGATTAATGATGTGGATAATTGTTTCATTTTATCAGTTTTTTAGGTAGTTATTAACTTTCACCAGATATCTAAAGAAAGCAGTGGAAGCCTGTAAAACATTAACTGACACATATTTCAGTCTCAGCCTGAAATCTCTGGCTCTGATGCACTTAAGCTGCTACAAGGTGTCCTTTACAGCCTGGAAATGGCTTAAGGTCATCTGCCATTAAACTAAAGTGTGCCACAAAATGAGCCTGGGCTGCATTTGGCCTGAACGATAAAGGCTGAAGTTTTATGACGGGTACCAATCTTCACTCTCACTGCCTGAGCAGGTGGGCTGACAGAGAAAATAAAATAAATAATCTCAGTATTTACAACGTTTTAGGAGTTTTAGTCTGTGAACACTGTGTTATTGTTTGATGTCGTTGGTAAAGCTGGTGTTTTAAACCATTCAAACCCTTTTTATGCAGAACTAGAAGTCATGATGGAGATGAGGAGATGCACGTGTGTGTGTCTGTGTGTGTGTCTGTGTGTGTGTGTGTGTGTGTGTGTGTGTGTGTGAGGAAAATAAAATTATGGGGTACCCAGTTTATTTTTTTTATAAAAAAAGACACTTCTCATGTTACAGCGGGTCATTTCCTGGTGAAACTTCAGTATTTTTGTAAGATGATGTAAGATGATGAACATAAGTAGTAGCTTGTGGTGTTTTCACAGTCAGTGGTCAGACTTTTCACACAGAACATGGACCAAATAGACCAACTGTGACGGTTACTCAGAACCATGACCACAACTTGGTGGCAATAGTGGTGAGCTTAGTGGGTATTTATTTTTCTACATAGATGAATAAATATTTAAGAGATCTGAAATACTTTTTATCATCATAAATGAGTTCAGGTGTTTAGGTTTTTTTTTCTACACCTGCTTGTTCCTCTTCAAGGTGATGAAGAGCTATTGTCTCCAGCAGTCATTGGTTTAGAGATGGGGTAGCATCATGGACGGGTCCCCGTAGGGGCACGTAGACAACCCTTTACACTCACACACCTACAGTTAATCCTAATCTCCAAGTTTTGGATTGTGGGAGGAAAGCGTGGAAACCCATGCACAACAAGAACACACAAACGCCACACAGAGAATCAGGTTGTGAAACTACTTCGTGCAACAGAACTGTGCTGCTGTGTCATCTGTTCTTTAACAACATTAAAATAATTTATTAACATTTTAAAAATGTGAAAATATGTTCTGATTGAATTGTTACATGTGACATAGTTTCATCCAATCATCTCAGTTATCCCTAAATGCACTAAAAACATTGTAATTGTAATTAAATTCTGCATATAGTTCCATAAGTTTGGAGATTCAGATGAACGAGATTAACTTGAGCAGCATGTTTTCTATTCCTCCTCTCCTCTGATTGGCTCCTTGGTTCCTTGGACCTCTTGACCTCCTCCAAAGCTGTTACAGAAAACATCAATAAATCTCCAAATCTGCTCCTTTAGTCGCTGTAGATCATCTCACCTTATGAAATAAACCTTTTACTTAACTTTTACAGTCTCTGGGTCTAACGATTGAGTCTGTTTTGTTAGATGTGTCTTTTCATTTTATTTCACTAGTGACAGGACTTTGTCTTACTGTAGGTCTGAGAAAGCAAATAGCCTTAAATTAAGGTTTCATGTTAGTCTTATTTTGTCTGACTCTTTATAACATGTTTTATTACTTTAAGGCTCTTTGGATTTACAAGAAAAATGAAAAGCTGCTAATCTAATGAGGAAATTAATTATTTGTAATTTTTATTGCCCACCTCTCCAGATGTAGTGACACATGGACATACTGTATTTCTTTTCTTTCTTGTCACACTATGCTTACAAATCTTTTTCTTTTGCGCTTGTGTTTCATTTTCATTAAATGCTTTGACACAAAAGCTAACGTTAGGCTACGTTTTCAATAACTTAGTTTTGTTGAGTAACCTTTTGAAAATGATGAAAAACAATGTTTTTTCATTGTATTCCACAAGATGTTTCACTTTAATGCTCTTGGACATCCATCCCACCCAAAACTGACATCATGCCATGAAAGAAATGTGACTTAATACCCTGAGCAGTGAAACCATCAGGCTGCCAGTGACTGTGGGTCTATTTTTGAATGTTGTCATAGGAGAAGGTGACTGCTTTCAAGAGCCAAACAAAAGACCACTTTGTCCCTCTGTCCACATCTGTCCAAAATCTCCTCCTATAACTGCCAGGGTTAGTCTTAGGAATTGACAACATAAATATGAAACTTTCAAATTAAGTCTGTTGGCGACACGTTCCAGCGTGAGTCACGGCTGAGGTTGAAGAAAAACAAATCTCTTTTTGTTTAGCTGAGCACGCCAGAGAAGAAGCAATGAAACCACCTTAACATTTATTTTCTAGTCTTTAGTCTTTTCTTCTAGTCACAAAGATTAGTACATAAGGTGCCAGAGAATTTATAAATAATAAGATTAGTAATCCATGTCATCTCACATGATCCTGACCATCCCTGGGTAATCTGTTAAAATTGGTAATGTGAAGCACAAGGTGATTTTTGGATGAAACGTGCTGCTAACCTTAATGATTTTTCAGACAAAGCCTGGGATTGTGTCTGAGGAAATGTTCTGCCTGCAAATCTATCACCAATGATCTTTTCAGATGTGGATGAGACTTTGAGAAAGAGAAATACAGCCATCCTGACAGGCATAAAACCTAAACAAACTACGCTGACAAGACGAAGAGCTGTGCAAACAGAAGATTAGTGGGGAGATGAAAGAACGTGGAAGCTGATTCCGTCGCCTGCTGCCAGCAGTCTGTGGCTTTTTCAATCCCATTTCCTGTAGAGATTCAAACTTAAACTTAGTATAATCTGGAAACAAAAATGTATTTAAAAAGGTTTTATACGTTATGAAATGATGCTAGTTTTAGCTTTGTGTTGGAAGGCAGGTATAGTAGCATTATGATACACTGAAGTAGAACTGGAACAATTTTGGCTAAAAACGTGTAAAGTAAACAACAAAGCATGTTTGAATTGTCTCTGGCACGACTCACTGACTCTAGATCTGAGAGGTGATGTGATGCATACACCAGCAGGATAAAATCATCTGAGCTCTCAAAGGTGCAGCAGATTCATATCTTTTATAATGTGGGCTGATGGTACACAAATTTTGAATGAGGAAACTTTAAAAGCTTCAGGTTAGACGGATCTTTATGTAGAATTTAACAGTAAATTTTAGCAGTCTGAGCTTCAGGGGACACAATGAAGGTTTTTTTCTTTGATGCAGCAGTTTTACAAAATAATGGAAAATATTTTGTCACTTTTTGTGTGTTATTATGATGTGAAATTATTCAGGCTGCCAATGTGACACAGATGTTATAATGCTGTATTGTTAGGAAAAAAAGACTATAAGCAGGAGGTGATTTGTAAGTGTTTACTGTCAGCAACATAAAAATATTTGCATGTATATAATAAAAATGTATGTTTTTTTTCTTCAAATAAATCAGTATTCTATTATTGGTCTCATTATCTGGATTATAGTCTCTAATTATTATATAAATATAAGGTTAAACAAGAGCTAATTGTAAAATACTATATTTTCTAGTTAGACACGATTTAATGCAACTGAAACCAACATACAAATCCAATATTCATAAACTTTTTTATTAACTGATACAGAGTCTTGTGACCATGTTAAGTCTCAAAACTACAAGAACATGAGCGGTTAAATAATATTAGTGATATAAGAGCATTTTCATGAGAGCTCAAACAAAAATAAACCTATTTTTTATCATGTTAAACTGTGAAAAGTTTGTTGTTGTAACAACATGGATAATAAATGCATTAAATAGATTAAAACATATATTCTTATCAATGAACAAGTTATCTAAGCTACTTTCATGTTTAAACAATGTTATCATGTCATTAAAATGTCAATATTAAATTTCTATTAAATTATTTTCATTTTTATTATCTAGAGGAAAACCTATTTATTATAAAAACATGAAATTAACTGGATGCATGAACGATACATTTTTCACATTATAATCTGTTTTATTGTCGTAGCAGCAGTTTGCTCTCATGCAGTTTGAGGACTTTGCTGCATTATAGGAACAAAACGCTTGTGTTCAGGTGCTTTTCTTTGTGTTTGAATCATTTGTGTAATTCTCTGATAACTCCTCCTCTTTATTTAGGCAACAAAAGTGCCTTTTATGTTGTTTGGTTTGTTACGCTGTAACCCCCCCCACAGCCACTGCTCCATCACACTGCAGCCAAACACAAATGAACAAACACTTTCAGCCTGAGTTGGTTGCTAAACAACAGAGGTAGGCATCCTTAGAGATGAGCAGCATTGACATGGGTCTTTAGGACCCCTGACTGTGCCATGGGTTGCCCATGTCCTGCCTGCAGAGAAGTGTGACAGAGAGACCTGTCAGCTCTGCTGCCTTGCCCAAGGACATGCTGTCACTGTGGGATAATAGAAGCAGACCGAGTGGCCCCTGGCCTGCACAAACACCACAGCCCCTGCTGAACAATTAGAAAGAACTTTTCAACAAAGAAGGGGCCAGAAAAAGTCCATGTTAAATTAGGCATTTAATTCAACACTTGGTCACAAGGACAAAGTAACCAGAGGGAGATCAGAAAAACATATTACAAGGACAAGAAGAAATTTAATGTCACACAAACCAACAGAGAGACAAGAAAACAAACACAACCGTGCAATAAAAAAAGAATAATACATTAAAACCATTAAATGCCCATCAGCAAACAAATCTGCCAAATATGATATTGAACTTCAAAGTAGAATAATAACTGCATTTGTCATGCGTCTTAGACTTTAAATCCCTCTCAGCACCTCAGACGGCGAGGTTGGATCTCGTGTCCATTCCTATTCTCACTGCTGTTTGTTGTAAAGGCACAAGGGGTAAAAGAGACAGGATCAAGTTTAATATAAAGAAAATGTTGAGCAGAGAGTCTCAGGGATGAGACAAGTCAAACCTAAGACAGTATGAGCTAGAGAGCTCTATCAGTTCAACCAAGTATCAGAATATGATCAGACATGTGCACATGCTGTAGTCAAGAAACAAAACCAAATCTTATTTTTCCATCACATTTGCTAAATTAAAACTGCAATTTGGAAGAATAAAGCAGACCACGCTGTATAACAACAGACAAGACTGTGCAAGACAATAACACTGACAGCGCTTAAAGTTCATGTTACTTTTGTAAAGTTAGAAAATGTTCAAGCGCGAGACAGTTAGAAATGAGCTGCACTCTGGCAGCAGAGCAAGAATCATGTGTCTGGGAACCTGTTGAAACTCGTAATCTCACGAACTATGTCAAATTACTCAGTGACACTCCTGGTCCATGATTCACTGTTAAGCCCATTAACTCTGCATTAAAAACACAATCTATGGAACAAGCCTAAAAACTGACATCATGTCCTCCATCCAGTTCCTTTTATAGCTGTTTTATGATGTTGTTTCACAAATCAGAATTTGCACTTGTTGTTGCTTTATGATTTAATTACATAAAGGAACAACAACAACCCCCTGCAGTGCTCCGGGCCGTTGAAGAAGGAAGCGTCGCAGCTCTTGCAGTGCTTGTTCAGCACAAGATAATTGCAATGGAGGAAAAACCTCATCAGAGTTAGAAGAAGTCTTTGCTGATTTATTCAAGAGTAAGAGGATTACTTAGAAGCCCAAAATAAATTCTAATTGCAGTAAGATGTTTAACACAAGAGAACCCCCTTCTTTCTACTAAAGGCCCAGTGAGATGGGAGTTTTGAGAAGATTACATAAAAGAGAAAAGACTGAAAGAGAGTATTAGGTTCCTATTCTAATATAACATGCTTGATTTATTCTAGAAGAGTCAGCGCAGCATAGCAGCGTACTTTCACTGGAGAATGTTAAAACAAGTGATGCAAAACTTCATCAGATTGTTCAGATTTTCGAAGTGGATTTCTGTGGAAATATCACGAGAACGGAATAAATTACCTGCTGAGGATATCTCTGTGCATCATCTCAGGTTGGGATGAGGTTAAAGGAGATTATCTGACAAACAATGTTCTCTTGTGTCTAATGAGCAAAACTTTCAATTTAAAACAAAATAATAAAAAAGAAACGAGGAGTTATATATCCTAATTACCACAGTTTGGAATGCATGTTTTTGATATCCTTTGAGAAAAATGCATTTGTCCCTCATGTCTCACTTGTCAAGTCATGTTGTGGTATTTATGGATTTGATTTCCCAGCTTTTTATCCTTTTAACACCTCTGACGCTGTGTGCTGCTTCAAAAAATAGTGGAATTTAAATGTCCTGTTTAGTGCAAACCCTTTCTTTCATGAGTTGTTTTATTTTCCTGATCGACCAAAATAAAACAACAAATGTTAAAAACATTTAAAAAATGAAGTTTTGTTGCTGCATGATAGAAGCCACATACAGGTCACCAAACCCGTCAAAAATGTTTGCTATATGTAATATAGAAATGTTATGCTTTTCTTTTTTTCTTTTTTGCAAATGTCTGGTCTCAGTGTATTTCAGAATACTCTGAGTAGTAAAAGTTTAAAACGAGCACTTGACAGGTGTCAGCAGTTTTTAAGAAAGGACTAATCTGTCTACGCCTGCTTTAGCAGAAAAGTACAGAGGAGAATGTCAGAGTGGAGACAGATAGACATGGATGTATGGAGGCGCATCTCAAAGGGCAACAATTACCTACCTTATCTTTGTGCTTTTCTGATTTCTATTCAGATTACTTCCACTTTCTGAACACGTGTGAGAATCTGCAACAGAAATCTTCTTATTCCTCCTCAATTATATATCCAATAGTCAACTGTCAAAATACAAGACACACCTGACATCATGTCCAGTAGGACCATGACAGAGACACACAGAACTGTCAATCACACACACAGATTGTTTCTCTTTACCCATGAAGCATCATGATCAGCTGTTGTCAGATTGAAAAGGATTTTAAGGCAACAAAATAATCCAGAACGAATAGATCTGCGTTTAAAAATAGACGTTTTTGTAAAAACACTGATCATTACAGAAACTACCAAAGAGGGATTTGACTTCTTTCTGATCTTTCTCTGTTGATGGACAATTTACCCCCCCAAAAAATCTTAGATTTGAATTGTGATCTTTGTTGAGGGAGAAGGGTTGATCTGGAGGTGGCCCTTGAGGCTGGTTGATCTGAGCCTGTCAAAGGTCTTGAGGCCTCTGCTTGTGATCATCAGCAGCTCTGATGGTTCAGCAGTTTCTCTCAACAGACATGTCATTCTGCAGCAGCTGCTCTCTCCTGCAGGGTTACAACCTGCACTGGACAGGAAAAAGCCTGCAGGCTCTTAGTCACTCAGCTGCAAAAATATTCTGTTTCTGACTGACAGCTCTGTCTATTTCATCCTCCATCATAAAAGCAGCTCTAAAAGAAGCCGTTTGTTATATACATGATAAATATATACAGCTCTCTTTAAGACATACAGAAAAACACCTAACTATAGTTATTGCATCTTCCTAAACAAAAAGAATGCTGCTGGGATTTTCCTTAAAGATGCAATAACAGATGTTGGATTGTATCCACTTTTATGTACTGAGCTGACAGACCATCCATCACCTCACATATTTATCTGTTTACGTGAAGCTTCTTGCTGATTGTGTCATTTTTCACTCACTTGGGATGACAGGAGGGCCGTTACTCAATATGGCTGGCAGCTGTTGAACAGGGATAACCTCACATCTCACTGACCCGTCAGAGAGGTGAAACTTCCAGCTTGAGATCTTCATTGGCAGGTCGCTGTCCTTCACTGACGCTTTAAGCCTTTTATTATTAACTGTGTTTTTATTAACAATGTAGTTGACTTGTTTGAAGGTTTTCAGAAAGGATCTGGACTAATTAGAGCCTCTTTAGGCCTGTTAAATGTTTTTAAGGGTTAGTTCAGATATTCTGAAGTAGGTTTTTTTTGGTGTTACATGGTTATTTTGGCAGCAATTGTATGATAATGTTAAACACTGAACTGGAAGTGTTTGTTGCTGCAAACAAAGCTCATCATCTTTGCTTGTTGTTCCACTATTAATAAACTATACATCAGTAAGTTTCCACCTTTTCTTCCCCATGAACATGTGTGAAACATATCAATGTAACAGATTGACATCCATTAAAACTGTATGAATCAACATGTATGTGCTGTATGCTTTCTACTTTTAAGGACCTTGACAGTCCCGACAAACAAACTCTTTAAACCATTAACTGGACTTAATTTGACAAGAATTATTTTTTTGTTTACATCATGCCAGGTGGTTAATGTCAAAAAAGAATGCAGAATTTATCAAAAATTACTTATGACATCACTTCCTGCATATACAAACTGGTGCATCACTAAAAACACACGGCTAATAGAGTCTGACAGAACGTGCAGCATATCTACTTGTGCTATTGATTCACCCTTTACAATGAATGATATACGTGTATTCATCTGTAAAATATAATTCGAAAAAAACTAGATATTTCCAAACTAACACAAACCTTTGGTGCACGTGATTATATGGTCGCAGGAAATTAGTGTCTGTCTTGCTACATTTACTATCAAACGGGAATTACAAGTTAAAATGATGCACAACAATAAATCTCCCGACTTTACATCCAATTTTCACGTCTTGCCTTTGTTGCTTGTTGAATCAGAATGACCTGAGGCGATCTTTCCTTTTAACAAAAGCGACTTGTTCCATGAGAGGCACAATTAAAGAGTACAAGGCAGGAAGATTACACACAGCTTTTATAGGCACTTCCAAATGACTCAAGAGCAGACTATTCACCAGCTGGTAAAATTATCCACCTTTTGTCACGAAACTTTCAGAGAACCTCCTCTCCTTGTGGCTCCACTCTTTCCTTCTTCCAGGGATGTTGGACGACCTTTAAGGAGTTAGAAGAATCTAAGGTGAATGAAAATAGTACTGACGTTTTGGTAAAGTGTGGCTGCTGTAAAAGTAGATAAAGCTACAAAAGTACTCAAACATCTGTAACATCAGGGGCTCCAGATTAGGACTAAAGAACTGGTTAATAACTTGAACACATGCTTTTTGCTACCTTGCATCATTTATGAAACTTCAAAGGGGGAAACATGGTATTTATTGATGGAGCCATAATTTAATTCTCTTCTAAAACGGGTTGGATTTCATTGGACAGGCCGGAGAGAATGGAAACCAGATGATGTAAGGTCTGGGCCCCAACTTTAACAGAACTTTCACTTTAGGTCTGAAGATTTTCAGGTCAAATGCTGATAGGGGAGAACTCTATCCTCTCTGGGTCATGAGGTAAAGGAAAAACAATCTGTAAAGAAGTTGTTCTCATTTTTGTTTGTCTGACACTTCTATCACTCGAGCCCCTTCAACACCAACATTGTCTTTGTTTTCTTTTTTAATATGTGCTTTGTAAAGGTTGTACTTGTACTTGGAATGATAAAGGCAGCTGTTTCATGAATCTGTCTGTTAATTTTATTACTTTGTTCAGAATAAACGCAAGCTAAAAAATGGAAAAATCCGGGCAGTTTGTGTAAAAACCAGAGAAAAGAACCTCATAGTGCATCTCTCGTCACGGAAAAGTATTTAGATATAATGATGTTTTTTGTATGTTAAAATAATTTTGCACTGCTCTATCTTTAAATAGGAAATAGTACATTTCTGCAATATTCATATTTTTTTAAATGTCTTGTCTTGTTTTTTTGTAGAATAATTGACGCTTGTTCTGTGCAGTCTGTGTGATTCTCCGACTTGATATGTTTTAATTTTCCACACAGCAAAAGCAGTTATTTTTCAACCAAAAATGACTGATCAGATGCTAATAAGTAAAAATACTATGTACAGTTATGCCTAAAGTTAAAATTAGAAGATCACAACAAGAAGTCTCGCCACTTTTATTCTACACGCTGTCTAACTCCCTAATCACACTACTAATTTGTTCATTGTGACACATATTTTATCCCTCACCAGAAAAGTTAAAACATATTTTACTGAAAACACACACCCTCTAAGACACGAGAGGGGAAGACAGCTGCCTTGTGTGAGCCATTCATCCCATCTCACTCTGCAAATGTTAAAGGGATTTCCACAAAGCAAACACTGGTTAGCCTCGCTATTTAGTGTGGAGAGCCACCACAGCCAGTAACTTCACTCCCAAAAAATAGCATGGCCTTGTGCTGATAGCTTTACCAGTGTGTGTGTGTGTGTGTGAGTGGGGGTGTGTGCATGTGTGTGAGTGAATGTGTATTCCATATGATTTTGCACAGGCTCAGATAGCTGAAGCAGTGAATAATTCCTTGGCAGTGAATCAAACTGGATTTAGCTTGACTCTGAGCAGCAGATTTTCTCCCAAAGGAGGGTACGGTGGTTTGACTATCAATTACAGTGGCTTGAGCCCTGCAATCTGAGCTCCTCAGTGATTCAGCCTTGCTGCGATGCTTGACTGGTATTTGTGTTCTCTTGGGAAAAAAAAAAGTCTGATGTTCGTTGTAATTTTTACTGATGAAACTTTTTCAAACATACTAATTCTTTGCAGCAGCAAGTCAAAAATGTGTTGAGTAAAAGTAGTTTTGGGTTCTGCAACTGTTTAATTGCAGCTATTTCATTAGATAAATGAATCGTTTGTCAAGTTGTTTAATTTTTTTTAAAAATGACTGTGGGGTTTTTTTTTTTTTAGAATTGGATATGTGAAAAATTTGACACTGCGTAAAACATCTACACTCATCTAAAGGATAAACCTAATATTTAGACACTTTTTAAAAGTGTTTCCAAAATCTTTTCTCAAACACATACAGTCAAAAAAAATATTGTTACAAATAGAGGAGCTAGCTTACCTGCAACATCACCTCCAACGGCCAAACAACGACCTAAACACAAGATGTTCTGCAGTTCTAATGGGGGACTGATATGAAGTGATCAGCCGTGAATGTAAAAATCCTGATCAACCCAAAGTGAAATAAAAAAAAATCAAAGGGGGGTGACTACCACATGGTTGTTGTTTTGCACAGATTCACATGAACACAATAACTATAAAGTATCACTGCAATCATCGAACTCTAATCAGTAAGTTCAATGCACAGATTTTGAGACAACCACCTTTGCAAAATTAACCAGCTCTAAATAAAGTATTTTCCTCTCAGTTTGTCCTGTTTGATTAAAAAAAGAGGCTGTTTAACTTAGAATGTGTTCTTCATCTTGGAATTATAATATAGATACTGTTCAAGTTTAATCCAGTCTGTCTTTGCTTGTGAGCATCAAACCCCAAAGATGTTTCAAACACAAATAAATTGGTTCTTATTCTTAAGTTAAAAGTGGAATTAAAAAAAAAAACAGCCGTTCATGTTCAGTTCAGAATCCAGTCTGGGATCTGAGAAGGACTGTCCAGTTTCAGTTTATAAAACTCATCCAACCATCTATCTTCTATCTCAGCTTGTTCCTGCTTAGAGTCGAGGGGAGTTGGTGCCTGTGCATGTAACATATTATTGCCCGTCACATGTACAGGGAGAATATGCAAACTCCATGCAGAAAGGCTCCAACTGAGTTTTTAAACCCAGGAAGATAAAAATTCGGCTAAACAAAAGACGACATGAGGATAATAAAGTGAAAAGTGTCTGTCATAAGAAAATATCAGTGCTGATACACAGAGAAGAAGATGAGTGTCCTCTTGCTGTTTTTAGAAGAAATACCTACTCATGTTGACTGTTATGAAAGTTTGGTCATACCTTTACACATGGAGTGATTTACCCCAAATTACTTGTACAAATTCAAGCCATTTTGTCTGAATTATCAAACTGAAAATGCTGAAAAACATTCAAGATCTTTGCTTGAGAGTTTTTCTCTTACCACACTGACGACATCTTCATAACCATTTTCAAGCTCTTTCACAGGAGCAAGAATGTTAAAATCTAGAATCAGTTTATTTGTGCTGTTTTATATCTACATCCTTAAAAATGTTTTAGTTATGGTTACATCCCTCGTTAGAGACCAGGGAGTGCGTAACCCCCCAAAAACAGAAATGCCAGCAGAGGTTCTGTGAAACAGTCATTCATGGCACATTCTTTAATTGCTCATTGGACAAACTGATATAAAGCGAATAAAAGAAGGTCTCACACGCGCGTATGTTAATGCACACACACGAAGAGAACTTCCCGTCCATGTGCGGGCCTCTTATTGTGCAGCTCAGCCATCTGTCTCCCAGCAGTTGGTCCTTATTACCTGTGGTACCCTTTCTTACCCAGCTCATTCACCAGTCTACTCTCGGTGCCAGGAGTCCTTTTCACTGTCTTGTTTAGTGAGAAGTTCTCAACCAAAATCCCTCTCAGTAAAAGAGATCCAGGCCTCCTAGAATTTCACAGAAACTAAATAGAAGAACTTTAGTTTTTTTTTAGACTGTGAAAACTTAGTTTATTTAAATGATTTTAGCTGTATGAAATATATCATAACATTTCAAATTGTAAAACAAAAACCTTCTTAGAGTTTTTGGAGCAGGGTGAGGAGGAGAGCAATGTGGTACAGATGCTTCTCCTTAGAGCCAGGGAGGGGGTTTGCCTGTGAACCCCGTTCGGATGAGATGCTAAGTTTGTGTTGAACCCATCTGCAGCAGTCTTAGAAGTCAGTTGGATGTCCAGACCTGTAGCATATGGAGTCACTTACGATGAAGCCTTGGGCCCTTTCTGACTCTGTACGCGACCAGCAACAAGCTGTCGCCTCAGTGAGACATTTTCCAATCGCTGCAGGCAACATAAAGCTTCAAAGATTACAGT
Organism: Pachypanchax playfairii; assembly: GCA_006937955.1. Lineage (NCBI taxonomy): Eukaryota > Metazoa > Chordata > Actinopteri > Cyprinodontiformes > Aplocheilidae > Pachypanchax > Pachypanchax playfairii. Next base: position 1,870,996 of record SSNP01000089.1, read on the forward strand.
TAACCTTTATAGTTTTTTGGGGGGTTTTTTGGATGCAAGAATGAAAAGCTGTGAACTAATGATGGTGAAAGAATTCCTGAAAGGTTTGATCAGCTAATAATGTGGATGTAATTACAAAAGGGACATGTGGGCACATTGGATCACTTTGTTCACTTGCAAAAAATCTGAATGTGCAAAAATGTCATAACGTTTGTCAAAGACACAAAACACCAAGAATGTTTCTCCTGAAGTGAGAATTCCTACTTTGCTGGACTTCAAATAGTTGTTCTTTTCACTAAATTCAAACTTAAACAATCTGAGAAGTTGTTTGTATATTATGTTTTTCTCAGTGACCTTTAGTTCACTTTCCACCTAATGTGGTCATTATCATTGAATAACAGGAAGTTAATTTTCCTGTTCTTAAACTACCCAACCTTTTCTGACCAATGACCTCTTAAAATAAGGGGTCAGGGCCAATTATAAGCAAACTGCTAACAGTTCTTTAGTGAGTCCAGATGTTTTTTTATTTTTGGATTCCAGTAAACTTACAGCAGAGAAAACAACTACAATAACAATAGATCATTCAAAAAAAGACACTGCTCAGAAATAATGTGCAAGTCATCTGATTTAGGATATTGTCTTAAATTTATTCCCACTTTAAGACGTTACAGAAAATAAACTTTTTTAAGTAAATTGATATTTTTTTTGGTGTTACGTTGGAAAAACAGCAATGGAAAACTGGCATTCAGCTCGCCTTTATTGACAAAGTGTCAACAAATATATAACCATGAAATCTTAACAAATTTGAATTAAAACAAAACTTAAATGTAAGACTAAAACTGACAACCATGATTTAAAATCACATGAAGTTTAATGTGTTCATAAAAAATATCAGTTTGTTCATCTTGTGTATTTTTTTGTTTTCAGGGAGTGTTTGTGTTGTGATCATCAGTAATGAACCCACCCCCTCCTCTTATCTAATCTTTAACATTTAATAAATGAAATAACTGCTTCATCTCAAGCCGTACAGTGGATTGTTTAGTCATCGCATGTGGTGCATAAAAACATGTTGCACAATGAAGCAGAAAGCTGAGCAATGACTGGTCTGGATACAGTCAAGGCTAAATCACTAATAACACTGAACATCACATTAAGGCAATGTTTATAATCTTTAGCATTGTATAATCTCAATTAAGAACTGCATGTTATTCATGTATAAAACGTGTTTCTTGCAACAGAACTCTTTCTAGGGCTTGAGGTTTTAAAGGGTAGCCCGTCAACAATTTCTGTGCTTTTTTTGTTTGTTTTCTGCGGTTTGCCAGCCATAAAAATAAAGTCAGCTAAAGGAATCTCTCTCATGCTCATGTTCCTTCTCTCCTCATGTTTTTCTCCCATTCTTCTCACACACACACATACACACACACGCTCTCTCTCTTGGCTGGTTGTCAAACCCTCCGAGTCATTTAGACTGTCACACCCACTCTTGGCTGGAGCTGAAATTAATTGCTGACTGAAAAAAGCTCCTAGCAACTCCTTTGCTGTGCAGCAAAAACAAATCAACAGGTTTTCACATGCGATATCAGGCTCTTTACCTCCTCGGAGTGATAAGAGCTGACATTAAGATGATACACCTCCAGAGGAATTTACATGATGTCAAAGAGAGACACGTTGAAGGAAAGAATGAGGCACAACAGCTCTTATTCAAAGACTGGAACAAAACCTTTGTATGAAAATAATGTTCTGGTCAACATCGGAGAATGAAGAAACATTGATGAGCAACTGTAATTTAAGAAGTAGCTGAGTTGGTAGTTTAATCTGCATCTTCTACTGCCTATGAGCAAGCAAAGACAGACGGGTCCATGTACAAACTTCAAGTAGACTGAACCTTTTGAATCCAGATTCATCTGGAGCCAAATACCTTTTTGTTTGAATGCTAAATTTTAGGAGTGAGGCACACAACTCAACTTATTCTTTATATTCTGTGGAACATGAAGTTTTCAAGAATAATACACACAAATCAAACTCAGTAACGGCCGAAGTCAAAGATGCACGTAAGAGCCTTCCGTCCTGTACCTGAAAGTTCACCAGAGGAAACAGCAGACTGATCTCAGATCAGGACAAACAGATACAAAATACTTCACCGACAATTTTATTCTTAATTAATTATATTTCCCTCTTCTGCATTTTTTTGGGTTGTTGTTAAGTTGTACTTCTGTTATCCTCACCATGTTTTTCATTTTATATCACTTTATACAACCTTTTTATTCAGTGGGGCACAAAACCAGTTACCAGTTTACATTTCTGATATACAGACATTTACATTTTTAATAGATAAACATGCTCCAACAGTCTAAAAACTGTTAACGTGAACTTCAACAACTTTTTTAGGCATTAAGTTCTTCTCAGGGCACCGTTCAAAACTTTGATTACCATCATTTCACTATCATATTTTCTCTCTAATTTCAAACAGAAGAAGCTCGGATCATCAATACAATGACTGTCCACTCAACCCAACTTTAAAAAAACCTTCATTCCTTTAAGTGCTGAGCTCATCACTGTGCATGCAGCCTCAATGTTAGCAAGCTAAAATATTTTACTGAGTTTATTTACATTTTTGAAGCAACAAACAAACTTTGAGCTCAACATGTGAAAGTCATTTAGTTTTGACAACCTCACTGGCGTGCCATGTCCTCTACAGTTTGCTGAGCGCACACAAAGGTTCACAGTAGGAAATTGAAAACTTACTTACGAGTGGGGGAGGCGGAAATTAAAATAATCAAGTCAAGCATTTGGAAGCCTGCAATCAAAACTTGTAGGAGTTTGGTCTGAGACATTTTTTATTAATGTCTGTTTTTTGGGTGGAGGATTGTTTATGAAGTGCAGCTGGCAAACGCTCCCTGAGGCAGAACACATTGGAGATGGACAACAACAACCTTTTCCATCTAAGCTTTTTTTCCCCATATTTTGTATTATTAACATGCTGTTTCATCGTGATGCAGTTAATGTAGCAAACAGTGCAGCTGTTTAATTGATTGGCGCTCTGGTTTTGATGATGCTGGATGACACGTACCACATTTCTAAACCTATACAATGCACTCAAATCTGCGTTTTTGCATCACAGCAGAGTTTATCACCTTCTCTGAGGTCAGAACTACAAGCTATGAAGATTATAAATTCTTTCTGTGATTTTCTGCCTCCAGTATTTACTTTAAAGCCCACATCGCAGCTATTTCACCCTTATTTTTTTACCTCTTGATGGTGCTATCTTCTACTTCAACCTTCTGTTGTTGTGTCAGGATGTTCAGGAGGAGGCTGCATGACTGAGCAGACAAGCAGAAAATGAGCTTAACCTCACTTCAAGCATGCTGAAATATTCCTTTAATTGGGAGGAAAAGTTGCATTTTGGCTCAAACGATAACTAAGAATCTTAATGTTTAACCGTAGAACATCACATGTAACACAGTTTATTTTATTCTTTCTCTAAGGCCTTTTTTGAAAAAATTGTGCTTTAACCAATCTTAAATGTCTTCTGCCATCTGAAGGAGGACCTTGGCACTACAGACGGCAAGTGCCAATTTTATTATTACATAAAACCAAACTAAAATATATGAATTATGTATTTCTTATAGTTAATTTGTTGCCAAAACATATAGATTAAAAGATTTTAACTTTTATTTACCTATTTGTTGTGAATAGAACGTAAAATGGATCAGTTTTCTGGTCTGAGGTAAATACCAGCTTTATCAATCTTCTACTTTTTAAACTGACATCTGACTCCAACTCTGGCTTGTTTGTCCCATGCTGTAGACTTCCTGACCAGCCAAAATAAGATACAAATGCAAAGACTGAACTGATGTCAGATATCAAGATAAATGCATTTCTTGCGAGGCATCTGCACCCTTGGGCCTCAGTTGACCTCGGGCTGCTCTAATTGTATCTTAATTAAAAGGGTTTAGAAGCTGGAAGGCCTGATAGTTCAGGGGAGCACCAAGGGAGAAGAAACTGTGCTCTGGGGTATCATGGGGGAAGATTTTATCTATAGCTCCATTCATGAAGAAATATTTCTCTCCATTTGGCAGAGGACTCCTTCCTCAGCGGGCTCAGCGAGAAGATAAGAGAGATGACTAAAGACAGGAGACAAGCTAATGGGAGGGAGATTTCCCATGGCTGACCAAACCACAAGCAGCTGGCCATCTGCAAAAACACTACAAAACATGAAAATATGATATCGCTAACCTGCTCAGACCATCATCAGGATCAGATTCATAGTCCTAACCTTTCGTATGCGTTGATATATGGCTGCGTAGAAGAAGACTTGGTGCTATTTGTCACAGTTTCCATTCTGGTTCATCTATAAATCTTTAAATAAAACGTTTGATACTATTTGTAAAAGAAATGAGTCACACTGTTCAATGTGACTCATTGTTTTCCAATAAAAATACTTTCAGTGAAAACAAGTCAGTCTGAATTGTTTTATGCTTGTTAATTAAGTCAAATCTCTGCGTCCAAGATCTTCGAATTAAACTGAAAAGCTAAAACAATGCAACAATTATATTGAAAATTTCTGCACCATTAAACAATTTTTAAACACAATACATTTTGAAATACTTAGAAAATACACTGAAGAGGACATTCTGTTTTGAATTGTCAGAATAAATCAATTCTGTGGCCTTCAAGCAGTTTGATATGAACTTTTTTACAATTGAAATCAATTAGGGCCGGGACTTTAACGCGTTAATTAAGATTAATTAATTACACAAAAATAACGCGTTAATTTTTTAAACGCATTTTAATCGCACTTATTTAAGCACCGCAGAACATCTCTCATGAGTTTCAGCGGACCGATTATACTGGAGCACCTACCAGCGTTCATTATTTAGGACAACAACAAACCACAGTGAACATGAATGAAGAAGCGACCGCTTTGATTGGCCCCGTGGATGGGAAGTTTTGTTATAAAAAATGACTGGATGGAAGCATGGATCAGAGCATGTGTGCAAGCTATGCAGCAAGGAATTTGCACATCACCGCAGCACATCGGGCCTGAAGTATCACCTCAATGTTAAACATATAGCAGCTAGCGTGGACGTTAGCCCGACTCCGAGTACAAGTGTAGACATTTTCTACACTTAATGCACTGGTCTGTTGGACTTGGTTGAACAAAAATAAACAATATTTTGTTGCTTAAGCTTATGTGTATTCAGTCATGATTCAATGGTATACTAAAAATCTGTTTGAAAAAAATTCTCACTGTTCTCTGGTCAAATATTTATAGGCAATTTAAATGTGATTAATTTTGATTAATTAATTACAAAGCCTCTAATTAATTAGATTAAAATTTTTAATCGAGTCCCGGCCCTAAAATCAATCTTTTATTGTTCTACGTTTCATGTCTCGTTACTGCAGGTAACATCTTAACTCACATAACAGCTTCACAAGATGCTTATTATTGGCCAATTGCAAATTTGTAATTAGCTCATTCCCCTCAAATTGGGTGGCAGTTAAACATCAAAGCCTTTAAAAATCTAAACATGTAATTAGAATTTAAATACTGATTAGAGTAAAAATTAGGGGGGGGAAGGTTGGAAATCACTCACCCACACACTCACACATTTTCTTGGCCCCATCCAAAGCCACCACCGGAAAGCTTGTGGTCTGTGAAAGAAAAAATGTCCATAAACACGAGTGTGGGTTTGCCTTGGCTACAACATGCGACTGTCTCTCTCTTCACTCGGTGTGTAAATCTTTTCAGCCTGGTGCGCTTTGAATCAGTGTTTAGCCTTAAACAGCTCTGGATGTCAGCATGTTTTTTTTTTTTTTCTCCTCTGCGCCTTTGCAGTGCACAATTGTTTCAGTGTTTCCTCTCTCTTAAGGCCTCCAGCCAACATGGGGATGGAATATAGAGTCATACTCCAGACAGACTGAGGGCCATGGCTATTTCCTCTGGCGCTGAACCGTGCACAAGGATTGATCATCAAGGCAGTGTGAATATTCCTGTGCTGCATCACATTTCATATGAGCTCACTGCTGCACCCCTTGTCCTCTGTTTTCACTTAAATCTGCTCTCTCCACCGTGCTCTTTCACCTCGTCCCTGCTTGCTGCCTTTACTTCCTGTTTAACTCTGACTCGCTTCTTTTGAATAATTCTGTTTCATAACATGAGTTCTAAGTGGAGTTGACGCTGTGGTTCATCAGTGGTTTATCTTTTCTGTGACCACTGTTAATTTTGTGGGAAAATCAGACCACAGCAAAATCCATTTATAAAAACAAATATTAAGACAGGCACGACACTGAGACTTTTTCAGCCAACGAAACCGGAGGAGAAATCCAAACTCCAGACTGATGGCAGCTGTAGGTTCACCAGAAGAAAGACTGAAGCTATTCAGGGTTTATTGCCAGCTCATTTTTAATTGGATTTTTATTTTGTCATTTAAATCTTTTGTTTATGTTGTTGTTGTGCTCTTTGACATTTTGTGGTGTTTGGGGGAGTTTTTTACACCTATTCCAATCACTACTAGTCGAGCCACTGGTGAAACTTGAGTTCGGGACTGTATAACACAGCCCAATGACATAATGTGTCAGTCTTACAGATTTGTACCAACACACAATATATTAGCATCATGCTTTTTGGTAGGCATGATGAAGACAGCGTATACTTGTGTACTGATGAAGAAAGACGGCATATAACGCAACATTAAAGTTTTCAAAGGACAGCCAAAAACATTTTTCTACTGTTCTAAAATGTGAAAATTGAAATTATCATTATTTTAAAGGTACAATATGTAAGAATTTCACAGTGAAATACTCACACAACAGTCTAATGTCCCACTGATGTTGAAAGTAAAGTCACATTGTTAAAGAGTTTGATCTCAGCCGGCTGGGTGGTTGCTAGGTTCTGTTTAAAAATGCTGGTCTGGACCAGAATCATTATTTACACGTCCAGACTTCCTGGTTCTATAGCGAATCACATGTCAGTCTGCAAGGTTGCCAAGTCTTCAACACAAGCAGCTGTTATTCCGCAACAACCAGCAGCTAAAAGTAAGAATCCTTCCAACTGAGCGGCCGAGCTGCACATGTAGTTCAAGTGATGAGGTGTTCAAACGCACTTAGGAAAACTCAACACTGAAATTCCCAAAAATTGAACAAATTCAAGAGTAAAGAAAATGAGGATTAACATTGGACCTGGCAACCCTGCAGAAAAATCAGGGATGGGAGGGGGTGGCTGAGAGCGGACGTTTTCTTTTAATACATGAACTGCGGGACTCGGATTTGACCACAAGGTCTAATTCTTACATACTGTACCTTTGGATCCCAGATTAAGTGACAGCACCTAATCTAGTGATGTAAACCTGCATGGGAAAGTGTTGTAGTGAGTTTTTTGGGGAACAAGAAAGAGTCAAAGACACTACTTATTGCTTTTTATGATAAAAATAAGAAATAACCCACATGCAGTCACACTGTTCTCTCTTTCATGTGCAGTTTTGGATCATAACTTATCCTTTACAGTAAAATAATTGATTTTCTAACAAATAGCTTTAAAGACATTCAGAGGGTTTTAACATCTTGTTGCCACTGACGTTCAAAGAGACTCAGTTTCCTTTAGTTTGTAATGAGCTTAAAGAGGCTAGAGTTTTAAAAGAAATGGCTTCACATTGTGGTCACGTTGTTTGATCAGAGTTAATTCCTTTGAGTGTCACTAACATGTTTTCTTTTGTTCCTAAACTGTGAGTGACAAAAAGCACACAGAATCTGCAGGTTACTGCTGAGTGAAGGTATTTAGATGAGCTTAATCCACATTACGCTGCATGTACCTGCATCAACTTGAGGCTCAGCTAAAACACACATGTTCCACGTGTTTTTGCCAGCATCTGAATGGCTGCAAATCCAACAAGCCAAACAATTACATGAATGGACAGATGAATGTGGTAACAAAAGGTTTTTATTTAACGGGCTGAGATTATATAAGCTGAGCATTAGAAAGTTGAATGTGACTCTGCGCCCTTTGCTCTTCTCCTATTGAGGTTTTGTTTATTTAACGGTGTTAGATCCCAGAAGCTTTCATGGTGATATAAAGGAAGGGCAGGCTGGGTGTCAGGGGGGTGGTCCACCTTAGAAATAAAAAGGTAGTTTTTGTTGTGTATGTTTTAATTTGGGACAAAGAGAAGATTCTGCTCAGCCAATCATATTTCCCTGATTCAAAACTATCTGGCATGTGTAAACATTTTGTTTGTTTGCAAACATACAGTAAACTGAACTGTTCTGGGTTTGAGCTTTTAGAAAACATCATAATATAAAACATGATGTTCTCAAAAACTTTACTTCTACACATTCCAAAAAAAAAGCCAAGTAAGCTTTAATAAACTTTTGGATTTAAAAAACAAAGATTGTTTGCTTTAACACAGAGTGCTGTCGGGTCCAAGTGACTCAAATATAAAAGTGCAAACAGCTGTGTGGGGTTTGATTATAATGATTTGAGCTAACTGGCTGAATTATTCACAATAACAATACACACATTGTGATTCTGATGTACCAAATGAATGTCTTGAGCTTAGTTGTTTACGAACTGAAGTACATGACAAAACAAAGTTTTGTTTTGATGATGAGTCTGAAAAGAAAAATGTGAGACCAGACCAGCACAAAGTCAGTGGAAAAGAGGAAGATTCAAATAGCATTTGATTGGAATCAAGTAGAAATAGCAGATATTATGATTAACACATGTCCATTTGTGTTGTAAAGAGAATAAAATCTAAATCTAAAACTCTTCCTTTATTATGAATAATAATCTGAACAATTTAAAATTAATAGTTTTTTTTTCCTTTTGAGTGTTTTTAGCACTAATCTGATCAGGTATGAGGTGTATATCATCATCTGGGTGTTAAACTAATACTTTCCTATTTTTGTGTGTGTTTTCAGGTGTTTGGTGATTTGTCTGTGCCGTCACACGTCAGTCTGAGACGTTGTTTCATCTGAACTCAGGTGATGAGTGTGCACAGGTACTTTTTCTTCTGCTGGTTAACCACCACCACATACACTCAGCCTTGTTTTATATTTAATGTCATAATTAAACATTGTGGTTTTCCCCCAAAAGGAGGACAAATCACAAGCGTATTAAACACAAACACACATCAAAGAGCTCAGCTACTGAACCTGCATCAAAATGCTCTGCAATTAGTTTGTGTTTTTTTTTTTGGTTTGACGATGATTTCTTTTGCCCCAAGGCAGTTTGAGACTTGTGCCATCCTAAAGTGTTTTTGCTGTAATGTTGCATCAGAGAAAATGTGTTTTTTCAATAGTGTAATATGAGATTTAGAGTCACAGCTTTTGTGTTGTTACTGGATTCTGTTGCTTGATACGGATAAGAAGAAATTATTCTTATTGCTGTTTGTTTCACAGTCTGAAAATGTGAGTAAGTTAAGGTTTTCTGTCCCAGAGATTTTAGGCAAATGGAGAAAAAGGAGAGTAAATTATGTTAGTTTAATTTCTGTAGTTTTCAAAATTGTTTAAATCGCCTAAAAAGTTAACGTTGTCGATGTCCATCAGAGTTTTTTTTCTTCAGAGTTTGTTTCCAGTTAATTAAATCACTTCTGCTGTTACATTAAAGCCTAAAGCAGTACATCCTGCTTTATTACCATCTGGGCTTCATTCACTTGCTTCAAAAATATGATAAACAATCTGATTTGCTTTTTTCTCTATTGAAATGCTCTAAAACTACGTTGTTAGTCGATAGAAACTGGTGCCTCAAATACATGTCTGAGGTAAAGTTGGATTTTTGTAACTAAAAGCTGGATTTTGAAAAGCCAGATAAACCTTGATTTTAAATTGAAAACTTTATTTTGAGTTTTAGTTTTTATTGAACTTTTTTTTTTTTGCTTGGATCTTCACAATTTTTGGAGTGTAATTTGTACTTCAGAGACAATTTTCCAAACAATGATCAGAATTTAGCAAAAAGATTAGCATCAAAGAAGAATCATTAAACTAGAACTCCAGAGATTTGACTCTACGCTTTACATTTGAGAGGCATTTTGTTTATGAGAACAAAAAAAAAAAAAAACACTGTATCTGAGCTGTGATATTAGATCTGCTCCACTGAGACAAACCCACCTGTCTGAGAGGCCCACAGAGAGTCCGAAGGCCAAATCTCTAGCAACATGTTATGTTCTATGATTAACATTCCTGCCCGGGTCTCGTTTAGCTGCTCTGTCAACAGGTGGACGCAGGAAGAGAGGCGGCTCTCAGACAGAATAATTGGGGGGAATTCTGACCATGTCCCTCATCACTGTTAATAATGAGACACGTGAAAGAAAAAGCTGAACCTGTCAGTTTTCGTCCCAGTCCACCCCCCTCCTCCTCTGACTGAAGAAGTAGAAATTACTGCATGTTTTCATGAAAGGAAAGAAAGTGTGTTGGTTTCAGAGGGAAAGGTCTACGGCTGGTCTCAGTTCAGAACCTTTGTTTTGGCTGGGGCACTTCTTTAGGTTTTTGTTTTAAATGAGACCAAAAAAAAAAGGCGAAGGGAGAGGTTTGATTTCTTTCCAAGGACCTGGGGTTAGAAAATCCTGTGAAAGCAACAGCTGTTGTTTCCTTCACTCCAAACAAAGGCCAAGGACCCGTGGAAGCTGATCCTCCATTCAGAGACTGTTGTAAAATGAAACGGCCTCTGAGCCACGACACTTTGTTGCTTCAGGCAAAAGTACCAGTAAGCACAGAATGTTTTACCTTTTTTGGGGTGTAATACAATGAGCTTGCAAAAAAATAAAAGAAACTTGAAAAAAACTTGCATGATCAAAGACAGAATGATGAATAAATTCATGTGCAACAATTTGGGTTTTCTCAACAGCAAATAATATGAGGAGGATGGAGTTGTTTATTTTTAAATCACACAGGGGCATTTTCATATTGCAAACAGTCAAGCATTATTTTAAGCACTTTATTTTGAAAATCTGGAAGTGAGTGTCTGGTTTATAAATCCAACTTTACCCTTCATCCTCAAGCAGTGCACAAAATGTTATTTTATACAACAACTACAGAAACATTGTCTCAACTTATAACTAAAAATTTGAACCTAAATGTTCAACTGAGTGGCGTTATGATGTGGCTGCTGTGAAATCCGTGTCTGCTGTAGGAGGTCCACTCCCAGATTGGACTCTAATCTAAATATTTAGATCTTTCTGTCTGCAAATCCAGTTTTAGGATCTTGTGTTTGACTGGACCAGTAAATATTCACAAGGCTTCTGGTCATAAATTCTCTACTGTTTGTGCTGCATCATGGTTTTTAAATGAGATCTCAGATACACTCAAAAATCAAAGATTGAAATGATCAGTTACAAGTGATTAGTTAGAATATCTCTCAATGTGAAACACCATCGGTGTCAAGAGAGGAAGGGAGATTGTTTAATTCTCATTTTGACACATTATTTTTAATACAACAAATATGTTTTTACGGCTTGTTTTTGTAAAGTCCAGGTATTGTGGGCTCACGTGGTTGAGATGTTTTTGTTTGTTTTTGGCTGTCATGATTTTTTAAGTAAGTACAGTAGATGCAGTTAAAACATCATCTTCTGAACTGAAACAAGCCACAACAGACAGAGCAAACACACGTGTTTGTGTTGCATTTAAAACTACTGTCGCATGTCTTTTATACCACGTGAACTGTATAAAAGCTACACACTCCATTTCATTACTGCTGGATTATCTGATGACCTGTGTCTTCAAGTGTCTTGACACTCAGCTGTATGTACCTGGTCTTTTTCTTTCTTTTTATATTTATTTATTTATTTCAACAGAAGCAGTTTTAAGCTGCTAAATAGACGACCTACATAGGAATTTAGATCCAGAAACAACATAAAGAAATCTGGTCTTCGATAATTTAGAAATGTACATCACACTACTTCTTTGGCACTTAATAAACATTTTGATAAGGAACAACTTCTCAAAAGAAAAGACTTAAAAATAGTTCTAAAGTTTTTGGAAGATCAGATGTGGTTGACCATCTCTGTTCAGCTCCAGAAACTCTGACCAAAGACTCTAACAACAAAAGTCTGGACAGGGAAGAGAGAGAGAGAGAGGACAGGGGGGGGGGGTTGTTGATGGTCATGCAGAGTGCTGAGTTCTTTGACTGCACATATTCTTGCACCGCTATTAGCTACATGTCCAATTGGTAGTTTACAACAACCCAAACACAATAAAATCAGAGTGAACTGGACATTCACTTAGAGGAGGGGATCCGTGTAAGAAATACACCTCACGCTTTGTGTGGGTCAAAAAACATGGCTGAAAAGAACTATTTATTTAATATTTAATGTAACATCATTTTGGCAACTACTTACTGTCAAAAGATGATCTTTTAATGAAGTTTGACTATCAATAAAAGTATTTATTAAACAAGTTACTCTAAAAGGTCATGTGTAAGTGTATTTCCTTGGTATTCCTACTGCTCTATCCGTGTTATTTTCTTTCTCACTTCTGCTGACAAAAAACACTCCCACTTCCCAGCCAAAACTGCAGTCTGTTCACTTTCACTCTTGATCCTGCCTCTCCAGCAGCACCCTCCCCCAAAAACATGCACATACACACCCGCAGACACATAACTTCTGTTTCTTTCTCCACTCATTACTAACCCCCAGTTGTACACCCCACCCTCCTCTGCTGTTCCTGCTGAGTCCCAAACGTGACATATGAGCAGTTCAAGAAAAGATTCGCTCAGCTTTCTGTCTCTGCTGAAAACGGAGTCATCTAGATTTTTGTGAAAAGGGGAAAGAAGATCAACCTGGATATTTGTGCTTCATTGTATAACTAATCAGTTATATTATCACTGCTATTATTATCATATTATCACACTTTCAATCCGTAAAATCCTTAAAAAATCAAGTTGTGTTTGAGTTCATGCAGCAGCAAGAGGAAAAACAAGTGATGGCAGAAACAGTGAAATGCTCTTAGTATTTTTTCAGATTTATGGATTACATCTCTCATCCTAAAACTATGAACCTCCCTGCTTTAATATAAACTGAAACACAGACAACTGTAAATAATGACTCTGAATCACCAGCCGAGTTCTCAGTTATTTTAATAAACAGGCCTTTTGTGTGAAGGGCTGTTGGAGCTCAGATAGAATTAACAAGTGTATGTTGAAGTTGTGTCAGTCCGATTGGTCACAAAGTCAGCATCTTAGGCTTTTTACACAAATAAGTGATATTTGGGATGAGATGTGCATTGTTTTAATTACTTTTTTGTGTTTTTTAAAAGTTTTTTTTTCTCTTGATGTAAAAAAAAAAAAACTTGCTTTGTTTACACTGAATTTGCCCATTAAAATCAAGTAGTCGCTTCCTGTTCCAAGTTACACTCAGCATTTCTTTTACTGCCACTTGTTGGACTTCAAACAGAGACTGTCCTCTGCTCTGAGGAGCAGGGGTGAAGAGCAGTCTGCTGCTGAAGGCTTTTGGATGTGTTTGCTCTTGGGATTTCACTTGAAGATGTTTATAAATGGCTCTGCAGGAAGCACAACACAAAAAGAGTTCTGAAGCAGTGTTTGCAAGGGCACACTGTGTCTATACGGATCAATTACTAATCTGCTGAGTACATAAAGAATCACAGTCAGGGGAAAATAAATACATAGAAACTGATGAAGAATGATAGCTAATGAAGTGATAATATTAACTTACAAGGCAGTAGGTTATGTCAACATAAAACAACAGTAGGATGTATATGTCTAAGAATGTAAAATAAAAAAGTGCACACTTTCACAGATGTTTGTAAAATGTGAATTTACTGACCAAACTTGCAGCTTCTCTGTCTTGCGCCTGCCTTCTTATTAATTACTCTGAAGGCTCCCGTTTGTGCTCCAGTTAACAAAGCAGCTCCAGCTCCTGCACTAACCAACATATTAATGACCTACAGTCTGTACCAGGCCTGTTCAGCATGAGGCTGTACCACTGCCTGCTCGCTGCTGTGAATGGAGAGGGAGCATAAAAGAGGAAATGAATGCGTGAGGGATGAATACGTGGCCCTGGGGGTCAGTTTAATGGAGTGAGACCCCCGGCCCCTATTGACTTCCACTACTAAACTATTAACTCCTCACAATTCCCAAGCTGCAGCATCATTATTCATTTCAGGCTGAGAACATTTTTCCTGTTAAATAATTGGTGTTGGTTTATTGTACTGATGCTAGAAGATAAATAATTAGACCATGTAGTTAATTGCTAACTTCTCTTTGCAAGTGTGAAACTTGGAAAAGGTTTTAAAAGCATGAATAGGGTCATTTAGAAAAAATGTGCCTCTCAGAGGTAATAAAAAATGCTAAACATATGACAACATTTTTTTTGTTTACTTTTTAAACTAAGTATTGCACTAAAAGCAGAGATGTTGGTGTGTTTCTGAGTGCATGAGAACAGGAAGTAATTATAATTCTCTGCTGATTAGTAGTCTAATATATTTTATTTCTAAACTGTTTGGCACAAAAAGAACAGGAAATGAAATCATGGATGGATGGATGATGGATGGATGGATGGATGGATGGATGGATGGATGGATGGATGGATGGATGGATGGATGGATGGATGGATGGATGGATGGATGGATGGATGGATGGATGGATGGATGGATGGATGGATGGATAAACAGTCTGCCCTTCAAACATTTTTAAACATGTTTTATTTTTATCATTACATTATTAAATTGTCAATTATTGTTTCACAGCTGTATCACAACAACAAGTAAAGATTTCTATGGATTTGGACTAAACATTTACATGCAAACATTTTGGATCATTGCATTAAGATTTGATTAGACTTTTTTGTCAGACTTTTTTGTTGATGGGTCTTGCATATTGTTTTATACTATACAGTACAGACCAAAAGTCTGGACACACCTTCTCATTCAAAGAGAATGAGAAGGTGTGTCCAAGGTGTGTGTGTGTGTGTGTGGAGGGTGTTATCAATAACAAGTGAGATGGGTATGTTTCTTTAAGACAATCCCATAAATGGTGGCCCGGTCACCACCTCCTCCACTCAGAGGGGGCCGGCTCCAGTTAGAGTTTTCCTTGGCGGGTCAAGCCAGCCATTGAAGTCTGAATAGGCTGCCATGGCAGATTACTCTGCACAGCTGTCCCCCTACCGTGGAAATTAAGTTATGCCCCGTGTCAGCAAGTTTTGTATTTTCACGACCCATCCCCCCCTTTCCTTTGCCCATATCCTCCTCTTCCTTAAATAGTTGGGGCCCCACAGAGGTGCACATATAGTGGAGGCTTTTGGAGGTGTGGGTAATCATGCCAGGAAAATTCAGATTAGTTAGCTTGATATAAACTCAACCTGCATTCCTCCACAAAGAAACACTTCCTGTTGCAAATGAATGCATGTAGCTACACACCACTTCTACACGTTTAAAACACAAGCACACAAACTGAGGTTGGCCTAAACTTCTTGTTTCAGCACCTCTTGGACAGCATCCTGCTGTACTTGTGGTCTAAGCAGCTTGAGCCAAGCCCTGTGTTTTGTTTATTTGTGTGTGAAGTTGTTTGTGTTGTGGTCAAAGTGAAAGACAAACACTGCAGCTCTTCCAGTGATGTGTGAACATGCTGGAAACCTCCCCCCAACCCATGGAGCAGCCAGTCAACTGAAGAGCAGTAAAGAGACGCTTTCAGACAGATCTAAACTAATTATATCATTTAAATACTTTGAATTTGTAATTTTCATCACAAAATATTAGTCAGTACTCACCGATGCTTCTCTGTTTTCAGACACTTTACTTCATATTAAGAAAACTGAAAATATGAGAGAATGAAATGTAAAAATTACCAGAATTTCACACCAAGTATCACTCATGTGCATTCAGCCCAAAGGTTCTGCTCACACAGGAATGATGATTATGCAAATGTTTCTAATCATGTCTGCCTTGCATCTGCATGGAAACAAAGTTTGAGGAAGCTTCAGACAATGTTTTATTAACTGTGTGTTTCAGAGGGAAAAAATCTTTAGATACTATGTTAACATATAGACAACAAAAATACAACGTTTCGCAAAGGATGACACGATAACGCCAACTCTAACCAAACCCATGGCCCCAAGGTGTGAACGCATGTGTGAATAGTTGTTTATTTTGTTGTGGCCCTGTGATGAACTGGCGACTTGTCCAGGGTTGAATGCCTCAGGAACAAGTGGAGATAAAAAATGAATGTGTCGCTCCAGACTTTGGTGATGGGTGGGAATGCAACATGGAAGTGGAAGAAAAAAACTGACGCATGATACATGTAGTTCTCACCTTCTCCTGTATGTTTAAATATTTATTTTCTTAATATGTTTAGTTTCAATAAGTTACCTAATGACTAAAAAGTACCATGAGTTTGTGCCGGTGAGGGGGCGGGACTTTCAGCTGTCTCTGGCTTTAAAAATAATATGGCAGCTCCTGGGATATTTTGACTTACTTTTAGAACCATCAGAAGTAAACTTAATGTCCATGATTAATATCCACTTGTCTTATTTTCACTTTCCACTAAATGTATCTCAACCACACTTTCAAATGAAACAACTTTATTCATGAGAAGGATGCACGTTTTAACTCAGGTAAATGTTTCTGTTGGGATATTTTACACTCTTCTCATATTCTATTGATGCTGCACCAGTCAGATTTGCACAAAGTCAGTCAAATGTGAATAAATTAAACCATAATATTAGACATCCAGATGCCACAGGCACTGTTTCAGCTACAAGCTCATACAAGCATGCAAATGGACTTTTGCACCTTTTATTTAAGGAAAAACATTGTTCACGTAACAGTTGTCTATCCACCACCAGAATCTTTGTTTTCCATCTTCTATTCTCTTCTCAATCACTGTACATTAAAATATTAGAATTTTGAAGTCACATAGTAAAAGTAACCAAATATGAGTAAAGATCATAACTCATAACTTTTTTCCTCTGCTGCTAAGGTTTTTTTTTTCTTTTGCATTGTCTTTTTGATTTTACCCCAAAACAATCACAGATTGCACAGCAATGCAGCTCCACAAATAAAACCAATGTGCAACACTTGGTGACGCTCTTTATGAGACACTCGACAGCAACATTTTAAACAACGAATAAATCAAATGGCTGCCACAAACCGTCAGGTAGCAAAGCGTTCGCTCGGTGACAGTGGGATTAGCACTGCAGGTTTTCTCTCAGGACCTGAGAAGTCGTGCTGCTGCCTGAGTAACTGGATTACAGGCCTTTTGCTCATTTCAAAGGGTTGTGAACTCAGCAGAGGTCCCACATGATGAAATCAAAGTGGCAGCTGAAATAGTACGGAGAAAAAACGACAAGGGGTTCTTGAAAGTCCCCTGGCATCAGCAACACAGCTTAGGATAGAGATCTAAAATCAATGATCTTCACTGTATCACTGGCGTCTCCTGCAAAAATGTTTCAAGGGCTTTCCCCAAACCAGTATGAGGAAGAGGAAAACTTCAGGTGAAGAAGTTAAAAACCTCAAATTCAAAATCGCATGTTGTTTTCTTATAAAGCTACGTTTTAACAGCAAAGCTTTTAATGCCAAAGCGATGGCAGGGGCACAGAGGGGAGTCGAGGTGGAGCCCATTCCATCCAAAAACCCTGTGGTAACTTCAGGGGATTATTTCCAAATCCTTTCAATGAACTTTCCATCTCACTGCCTCCTCCTACATCTCAGCCATTCCAACTGTCCGGCCATTTCTACATCACATTTTTGCACAAACTTGCATGGAGTCAAAGCCAAAAAAAATGGCTGTGAGAAACATCAGCAGAGCACAGCAGGAGGGCAGAGTTCACAATACAGGCTGACTATTGGGAATACATGTAATAAATTTGACAAAAAAGATGAAATAAAACAAATAAATAATTTAGATTCTAAAAGCATTGAAGGCTTTCCTTTATTGAGGATCTCAAACAGATGTTTAAAGCTTCATAATGGTTTTCCATTTACCTTTCACTAAAGAATCCTCAAACACACGCACAGTACCAATTCTGCCAGAACTTAAGAGGAACCACTGCAAGAGAAGTAGAACTAAGGTCAAATATTTTGTAGATTGCTTTAGTCGGGGGTGGGGGTTAAAATATGAAAGCCTAACTTGTTCATTTTATTTAACATTCTTCAATCTGGGTGGAGACAGGAAGGAAAGGATACAACGTAATGTGATTTAAAAAAAAGAAGAAAAGAAGATTACAGATCTTATTTCAAGCATCATAGAGAGTGTCAAAGCTCCAGCTTGGTAGAACTGCACCTTTGTAAACACTGTGCTGTGATAAGCTCAGGGTGAAGGGGTGTAGTCATCTGCATGGGGTGAAGTGTGGGCCGTTTTGTTCAGGAGGCCAACAAAACAGAGCTTTGGAAGTGAACTGAGTTCACTGAAGCAAAGTTGATGGCAGAGATACCTTACACATGCTCAAAGAGCTGGAACACAAACAGCCACAGTTTGTAAATTAAACTCAAAACCGCTGCCCCCACTCATCCGAGATACGTGATCATCTGTGCACAAAGAGGAAGAAGCATTAAACAGTATCATTAGTGACAGATCTTTTACACACACACAAAAAAAATATTGACAATCCTGGTAAATACTTTTAATTTTGCAATGAGAGCACAAAATATCAAAATCCACCATCAATGTTCTTGTAATTCAATTTTATAACAAGCAGGCGAGTTTAGTGAGATTTTTTGCACTTCATTCATCCATTCACACACCCTGCATTATTACAGCCTAATCAACACATGCTGTGCTTTTTCCTAAGTGCTGAAACTGCCTGAACAAATGCGAGAAGCAAAAGAAAGACAAGGAGGAGGAGGAGGGGAGGAAGACAGGCTGGGCTGCCTGGAACGCTTCATGCACGGTGGATCGCATTACTGACACTGCAGAAAACTGGCAAAGTATTTCATTTAGAAGCCACAGAAACTTTAGGTCAATTCTGCAGTCACCATCAGTGCAAACACTTTTAGTATAATGTGACTTTTTCTAAAAAAGGTGCAGGTAAAAAGATCTGAAAAATGTTCTGATGTGATTGTTTAGCTGCAAATTTGTTGTAGAGCTGCGAAGTAGTAAAATAACAGGTAGAAAGTGTAACTCTGGACAATATATGCATATTAAGGACACCCCCCACCCCCTCTGCCATGTTTTTTTCTCCTTTTCTTACAGTGGAGGCTTGAGACCCGTGCAGCAGCAGATCGTTCCCACATGCTTCCCCGCTGCTCAGCGCTCCAGAGGTGTCAAGCCAGTCTGAAAGAATGAAGTGCCTCCCTATTGTGCTGCTCAACTATTATGTGCTTAACATTTCCATGACAAAGATGCCACTCGACTTCTCCACCATCAATTCAGCTGGAGGGCCCTTGTCCCTCTGCTAATAAAACATTTTGCACCACATCATGGATTTAAAGCCCTCGAAGCTGACCAAAAGAGGGGTGCCAATATCTCTTACCAATAATATTGAAAATAATTCTGTAGTGCCCACATTCCTATAGTAAACACTCAGATGAGTCGGAATCTAATTAAAAATCTTAATAAAAGAATTTCTAAAAGTATGGAAATACACAAAATAACAATATTTTATTGATGCCACGAGAATTTAATTTAAGGAGTCAAAACACTTTCTGTCCGACTATATTTAGGTTAAATCCTCCACAGCCTGAACAATACAAGTTAAATTATATCTGATATTTGTAAAAATTGATGTTTGACGATAAATACAGTAAGTGATGATAAATTCAAACACCTCTATGCAGCGCTGAGTGTCGTGGGGGTTGTTGATTTATGGTGACAGTTGCTTTTGACAAAAGGCAGCTAAATCAAGACATGGCAAGTCACTAGGCCATCAGTCAGTGGGACAAACAGACTGGCGTTTAAATGGGTGTGTACACAAAAAAAAAAAATCAGTGTCTGTCAAGTTAAAAAATGGCACAGAAAGATTTTATTTTGTGGACTTAAAAAAGATTTGTAAGAAAAAATGGGTATATCTCACACAGTTCTCCAAATGTTTCATTAAATAAATGTGTTTTATTCTACTGAAATACAGTACATTAACTGAGTAACACTCAGATATGGTCAACATAAACCTCTATAATGGATAAAAGTCAGTTTATTTTACCTTTAACTGTGATGTAAAGTTCAACAAGTTTAACAGAGCTCTCAATCAGAGTGTGGAAAATAAGAATACTTTGATTTACATTACTGTTATTCAGCAGAACTGATGCAACTTGGAGGGATGAGTTCAGATCTTAATACGTTTTTGTCTTTGTAAAAGATCCCTGTTTGTACTGTCAGTGTAATAACCAGTCCAAGATTTATTGTCATGCTTATTAAAAGAAAACGAGCTGCGCTTTTTGTTTGCTGAAGCCCAAAGAGACTGAGCAACAACAAAAAAATTGTCATAAATATTTCAGACTCATTAAAAACGTTTTGACAACACTTCAATTTTCATCTGATTTAACACTGACAATGAAGTAATGTGGCACCAATCGACAAACAACTCACAGTCACAAATTTCGTCTTCAAGTTTCCTTTTATGCCTTCTGTAAGATGGATTCTATTAAGGCGGTTTTACAGTGGATTTAGACATTCCTTTTTTCTAGAATTTACACTGTGAATAAATCATCTCATAAACCTAAAACATAGAAGATTCTCTGGAGGGAAAAAAAAGACTATATTGACATATATTTACAGTGAATTTACACTAACTTCAGTCAGAATAACTTCCCTTTAAAGCTGGAATTCTCAGTCTTTATATACATGATGCCAATTTGGATACAACAATGAGCCATGTAATAAATTACTGCTTCACTCTAACGCCTAAATCTATTTACAAGTTCATGGATTCAAACGTTAAATACTTGTAAATCAGATATCCTGGTGCCAAATGGCAACTGTCCATCATACAAAAATAGTTTTAAAAAGAGAAAAGATTGGCAGTGCACAGCTGATTAATTAAATGTTGCATTGTTGCAAAAACAAGCCAGATGTGTCTCTGTCATATTCAGTCCTTTACAGAGAAAGTAGACAGTCCTGCTTTAGCTTATCTCATAAGCAAAGCATCGTGAAGTGTTGCGGTTTCATACGAAAACATCCCCAGTGTCAGATCTTTTACATCTCTCGGGTGTTAATTGCATAGAAAAATCCTCATATTTGTTCTGTGTCTTCTGGAAGGCCTGCATGCGCAAAGCCCACTTCCTTTCAGTCTGTGAGGCGCACAATAGCATCAGGTCAATAAGTGACAAAAGTTTAAATTGCCTTTTATTTAGACAATAGTTGGGGCAACTTTAAGAACCTAGAGGATTAAAAGGGAGGTAAAAGAGCCAAAATGGATGCCAGAAGGGTCAAACCCCAGCGGGCTGCACGAAGTGAAGCTCCCCTCCCCGGTGCGTTTTCATCACCCGGTAACGGATCAAGCCCGTCTTCGTCATCATAATACTCAGACCCGCTGCCGACGTCCGGATCTGGATCATCAAAGCACAGCGTTCTCATGCTGTTCTTAACAAACTCACAGATGTTTCTTTCCGTCCCGTCACAAACACAACTTTCCAGCTTCTGGCCTTTGGGTATTTTACGCATATTCGCGATCACGTTCCGACAGGCGTTGGTGCAGGTCGCGCCGCTGAAAAGTTTCCCACAGTGCTGCAAGTAATCATGCATCGCAGAGCTGCATTCCCGGTCTCTCTCGCACTGGTGTCGGGCTTCCGTGCAGCCCGTGCTGGTAGTCCTGGGTAGGCACGGCTCGATGGCCCGTTTGGTCTCTATACACAGCGGATCGTGGCCGCAGCTGCAGTCCTCCAGAGCCGGGCCGTTTTTGGTCAGATTAAGCTGAACAAGCGAGGAGATGCAGTGGCTGGGACACTTTCTCTTCTGCCTGTTCAACACGGGGCCACATGCGCGGCTGTAGTGGTCGTATGCGTAACTGCATTCTTGCTCTGCCTGACAGTTCATGATGGCTTGCCAACATATCAGTCGCCGACCGTGAGGCGGAGAAGCCACAGTGAAGCAGCCAAAAATCAGAAGCACGCAGCCAAGATACCAAACTGATCTGCAGACGGTCTGCAACAGTGGACACGAGTTTACCATCGTTACGGCCGCAAGAAACACTGAAAGTCAAAGCAGTTTCATAAGCAAAACTTTCACACCACTTCCATGGATATCGTCCAGGCTGTTCCGAGGCAGATGGTGTGTGATAGGCCCGTGTGTGTGGGCGTTCAACGGGCTGGCAAGGAGCTGTGTAATCCCGTCTCCATAAACCCGTCAGAGCTGAGCCACTGGAGCTGAATTCTTGAGCGAACCATCCGCTATCCGTACATGATTTGAGGAGAAACTAAATCAAAAACTCATCAGGGAAAATCATAGAGTAGAAAAGTTTTCCTGAGTCGTAGAGTTTCTGCTGCGGTTCATAACACCCGTGAGACTCTGAAGTCATGAAAGAACTGCTTCCAGCTCAGCGGATCCCTATTGCGCTCTGTGTCCAATCCGTTCTCCCAGACAAGTCCCGAGTGTCCTCTGCTGGAGTGCGCAGGATCATTTAACTGTACTTGTTCACATGGAGTGCAAACAAATAGTGCGTGGGAGGAAAACAACAACTCTTGTGGGTCGCAAAGTGGTCCTCTACTCCCGACTCTTTGAGCGCTTGTCCTTGCTTTCTTCAGCCCTCTCGCCATACATTAGCCAAGTGCGTCTCATTGGTTGGCAACTTGTTGAGGGTTCATACGCAATAATGGGCGGGAGTTAAGTGGTGGGAGGGGGACAGATCTTGAGAAAACACTCCATGTGAAGAGATGAATGCGCCTGAGAGCAGATTGGTGGGAACGCAGCTCCTAATTATGAGGAGACATTAGTCTGAAACCTTTACTCCCTGAATTTGGTTGGGTTTAGTGAAATAGTATGAAAATATTCTGGATTTGTTCCCAGAGTTAAACAAAGGGAGTTTCATTTGGATTTCTGGTTCAGGTTATGATAAAAACAGTCTCATGATTTAATTTGCTTTCTTGTTTTTACATAACCGTTGTCAAAGCACTGGTTCAACATTATAATAAACAATGATAATTATATTTTCTAATGAAAAAAAATAAATAAAATTTCTCTTAATGACTTGTATATAAAAGTAAAAATACATAACACTGATTCCAAAAAGATGGGATGTTGTAAAATAGAAAAAAATGCTATATTTTATTTCCAGTACAACAAAAACAACAACTGAAGGACCATTTTAAAAACTAATTAGGTTAACTAGGAACAGGTCAGTAACATGACTGGGTTTAACTGGAACACTTTAGAGAGGCAGAGCATCTTAGATGTAAAGATGGTCAGGGGTTATGTTCAATGTGACTGGAGAACTTGTGAGTAGTCAGCAGACAGTGAATCAGAGTTTTGCCGAATAATTGAATATTTTTATCGTGCAATCAAGTTAATTAGAGATCATTTCTGGATTTTCACATAATCCAACCTCCTTTTAAAAAACTTTATAAATCAATGTTTCACTTTATATATTTTAATTGCACTACTTTTGCATCAGAGTGTCAGTTACACTGTAGGCTGTGACCTTTCTAGCACATCTTGTGTTCAACACTGGGTTGATGAAGAGAGATGTGAATTAAAAGGCAGAAATTTGCATTAAAGTTGCCCCTTTCTCTAAGAGGAGGTTTCTTTTACTCCTTCATGAAAATTTCTTACTTGTGACCACAGACATCTGAGCAAAACAGCTGTGTTTACATCCAGTATTAAAGATCTGAAAACAGAGTGAGAGAATAGATAATGGTATATAGTTTTTGTCTACTTGGTAATTTTAACATCCCAGTAAACATACTATTCTTCATACCAGCATATCCTGAGTAGATAACAGATAATGACTTAAATTACATGACAGCACGGTGATAAATTGAACTCCAGAACTTAATGTCTGTAGAGCTGATGACCTGTGCTGATTTATTCCTTCACGTCCCATTAACTTCTACAGCAGAGCAGTTGAGTGAAAATTAATAAATGTATAATTCGACAATCACTGAACATCATCCAGTATTATCACTCATGACAAGAAGCCTCCTACCAGATAATCTGCTGTCAGAAGTTAAAATGCTCAAGCTCAATCAGATCAGTAACTGTTTGACAGTTTTTATTTGACAGAATTGAATGAATTAGTGGCTTTTCACTTTCATGTTACCCATTAAACATACAGAAACTGAATTAAACAGTTAATTGTGTTAAATATTAAATATTAATCAAGTGTGTCCTAATTTTCTGGTGTTTAGCACATATATAAACATCAATGACAGAAAAACACTTTTAACCCATTTTTTCTGTTTTTTTTTTTTTTGTTTGTTTTGTAAAGCATGATAAATTACCAAAAATCTACAAACTCTAATGTAACAAAAATACTTCAAAACTCACCTAAAACATACAAATCTATAAAATTATAACTGCTCATAGTAGTTTTTACATTTTGTGTAGTCTACAGTGAATATATAATTTTTTGAAAATATTTTTATTTAAATATTCTTTAAATACAGTTGCAGCTATTGCCTCATAAAAGTGCATTTATGCAGCAAAATGCTTTCAAGGAAAATGAAAATTTTAAAACCTGCAGGCCTGAAAATGAGTTGTTTTTTTTACTCATGATTCTGCTTCATCAAAGAAAAGTTAGAGTTAAAGAAAGTTTGGACTTTTAAGTTTTTCTTCCATAAAAGCTCAGATATCTGCCTGGACGGCTTCATCAAAATGACACAAGCATATGTGTGTGTGTTTGTGTGTGTGTATAGGAGAGCACATGTGGGTGTGAGTAAAATGATAGCCCACATGTTGACACACGAGTGCGAGGAGGCAGTTTAGTTCTTGAGGCTTGATGTGGATGAGGGAGTCGGTGGAAGGGAGCAGTGGGGGCACAAAGACTGTTTGTGTTTCAAACAGCATTCTGATCTCAGGAATGTACCTTTAGGCCACAGCCGTGAGCTTCTCGCTGCAAACAATGCACTCAATGTCAGTTACGGCTGGCTAACGTAGACGCTGCTGGCGCTATTCCAAGTTCCCAACTCGTCCAAAATGATGGATACAGGGAATTCAATACCTGAGGAGATCCTTACCCTGAGGCACAAAGAAAGGAAACACTTTAAGTTGTGACAAAAGACGTCCAAGGTCCATCTTCACTTTTTTCCGTGTTTTCATCACAATTTTAATATAAAACAGACCCAAAAAAAAGCAACTTGTGAGTTCCTCGGAATTTAAACAAAACAGCAGTCTGCTTTTAATGATTTTGAAAATTAAGAAAAAAAATCTTTCAGCCTAAACACTTGCAGAAGGAAAGGCAGATTAAATAACTCATTGCTTTTGTCTGAACAGCTGTGCATGCAAACCAGATGTGCTGCTCTAAAAGCTAAACACTGTTACATTGAATCAATTAAAATCTCTTCAACAGTCCAATTAAGAAATGAAACAACATCAAAACCAACTCTCAAATTAGGTTGAATTAAATCAACCCTTACTGAAAATCCACATGACGGAATTTTGGGGAAATTATGCTCAGACATATTTTATTCATCACTTCAGATGTTATTTTGTAACTAGTCAATAATGTGTTTTATAGTTTCTTTTTAAACTAGTGCTTTTAAAATGTTCTAAATTTCTAAGGGTTGCACGGTGGTGCAGTTGGTACTGTTGCCCTGCAATGAGAAGGTCCTGGGTTTGAAACCGGGGTCTTTCTGCATGGAGTTTACATGTTCTCCTCGTGCATGTGTGGGTTTTCTACAGGGATTCCAGTTTCTTCCCACAGACCAAAAATATGCATGAGGTTAGTTGGCGACATTGCCCTTAGGTGTGAATGCATGTGTGTCTCTTTGTGGCCACATGTTGGACAGGTTACCTGTCCAGGTGTAACCCCGCCTCTCAGCCAGTGACTACTGGTGACACCAGCTACCTGTGACCCTGAACAGGAACAAGATACAGATAATGACTGACTTAATTCCATAGAATAAAAAAAAACATACCGTGTTAACTTATTATGCAGCGCTACAGAAGACATGTGATCTGATGTGATCCATGTAATCAAACAAGCTCCAGAGTCCCTTCAATACATTTTCACACTGATGTTGCATCCTGAAAACTAATTTCAAACTGTAGTCAGGAGGAAACCTCAAACCAGAAGAGAAAAAACTGGCTACACTTGAGGGTATGAACTACAGAATGTGGATATGTGGTCCGATAAATAAACATTTAGTTTGTTTTGGGGTAAATTGGGCATCAGGGTCTTTTCAATAAAAGAAAACCCAGACAAGCATCTAGGCTGATGAACTAAAACCAATATACAGTATTTAGTTAGCAAGGTTAGGAAAACTTTGAGTACAGCATTGATCCAAATGTGAATATATACATTTTGTTAACATGCTTTCCAGTTCTGTTGTTGTTTAACACCAGACCTCAGATTTGTTATTTTAAATGTGTGATGGTACATGAAGCAGATGATGAAGCAGCAACAATGTCAGCAGCTGTTGAGAAGCTGAAACTCAACAAAAGTTAAAACAAACTTGCTAATCTTCTTCTTATAAAGCGTGACATGATTCAAATTAAGTGATATTTTATAATGATTACCTTGTTCTTGTCTCAAAACACCCATTTCCAGATGTTTTCATATTTTCCAAAATACAGGGAAGGAAAAAAAACGTATTTGCACGTGGCTAGTAAATAAAGGTTTAAATAAATAAAAAGTAAATACAGTCTTTGTTCTAACTCATCTGGAAATGAAGTTAACTGTTGACTGCATGTGTTGTTCAAGACTTTTTGGCTCTGTCATCCAGTATAATAGTTCTCAATTTTTACTTAAGAAAAATAACTTTAATAAGATTGTTAATAACTGGTTTTTATTTTAATCAAAATCTAATCTAAATAAGTGAAGAAGCAAACCAGCAAGTATTCAACAAACCATGGATGTTTATTACTCATTTAGTTCTTATTAATAATATTAAAAGTTGTGTTTTCAGGATTTCTTCACTTACTGGATGAACAGAATCCCAGCAGATCAGAGTGGGCCAACTCTGTTCTGTCTGAAGAAGGAAATATCCCAACACAGGAAATGACTTAGCAGGAATTATCCATTCAAATTGCTTCCTCTTTGGGATTTCAGAGACACTATAATGACCAGTGATAAGTTATTTGGAACACAACCAAACAAGATTAAGAATTCATTTCCTTCCTCGTGTCTGCCTATTAATTTGCCTCCCTATTTCATCCATCCTCTTCCGGGGGATTTGTGTTGATTTTTACAGTTTGGAACTGCAGAGTGACGCATTAGTTAATAAATCCTTAATAACTGGCAGCAAAAAGAAGAAAGACAGCATTTCTAGAAAAGCCAAGAAATCTCTGAAAAGGCTTTGTGTAATAAAGATGGTTTAAATTGGAAAAACTACAACAACAAATAGTGTCTCTTTATGACAATAAAACGCTGATAAAACAAAATAAATGTGTTTTCCTGTGGCAGGTGGTGTGGAAACTGGGTTCAGACTAACTGACTGTGCTTGATGGACATCATCATCATGCTAAATGAGCCAAATGTGAAATGAAGTGTTATGGATGGTGTGTGTGTGTGTGTGTGTGTGTGAGGGTCCTTTAATCAGTGAGATTAAAGTCATCCATCATGTCAAACAGACAGAATCTACCTGATCCTTTTATCATAGTCCACTGCACTAATTTCAACTCTATAACAACACAGTTCTTATACAGCATACAATCGTATTCAATAATAATAAAGTCGACACTGATTAATTGTAAGTCAAAGTAAGTCAAGCTTCAGAGATACAAATCACAAAGTTTTTTTTTATTTTATAAAATACAATGAGAGGTAAAACATCCCAATAATAAACAGATAAAAGATTGTTGGAATAATAAAAAGCAGCAGAACAGCAACAAATAAAAAAGATTTCATTTGCTTTTTCAAGAATCTGAGGCATCAATAAAATGTTAAAATAAGTTTAAACAGTTTGATGACTTTGAATTTGAAATCAGTCTAATAATAATCTCTCACTGAATGACTGGAGAGTGAGTTAAAGTGCACGACTTCAGCAAATCCCAAATATACTGAGGAGCTTCACTGTGCAAAGTTTAATCCTATCAGTAACAGATAACTGATAAAACAGGAGGTTTGAGTTTTCTTCGATTTGTACTAATGACAAGTCTCACTGCACCATGTTTTTTTTTACCATCTTGAGATGATCAAACAATCAAGAAAAAGTGCAAACAGGAAATGATGGACTGCTTCCACAAGGTTTCTAGTGGGTCTCTGCCTCAAGTAGAGGGTTCAAGTATCTAAGCATCTTGTTCATGAGTAAAGCAGGATGGAGTGGGAGAAAGACCGACAGACTAGGGCTTTGTCAGCAAGTAAAGAGGGTGTGGCTTTGGCCTGTTGTGATGAAGTAGGAGTTGAGCTGAAAAGGCAAAGCCCTGAATTTTATTGCTCTGTAAATGTTTAGACACTCTTCTATAGTTATAAGATCTGGATGCTGACCTAACGAACAAGATCCCAGATGGATGGATGGATGGATGGATGGATGGATGGATGGATGGATGGATGGATGGATGGATGGATGGATGGATGGTGTATCTTCTTGATTTTCAAATGTCTTCTGCTTTTTGTTCAAATACAACATCCAAGTTTCTCAGATTTGACAAAAGATAGAAGTTTTCATTGACAATCAATTGCCTGAATTAACTTTCCATGCTTTCTGTGTTAATAATGACACAGTCTCTCTTTTCCTTTAGCTATTTTTATTCATGAAGCATTACTAATGCACAGTGTCATCTTCAAAAGCTGATCTCACAACTAAGCAAGCACTGAGTAAAAAGTTGGGGATCACAAATGACTTAATGGGATAGGACCTTAATTAGACAGAAAAACTTGGAAACAGTTATGGGAGAATATAGACCACACCCTTTCAATCTTTACTAAAATCAGACCTAGAATAGTGTTTATCTCAGGTGACGTGACAGTCATACTGTAAATCAGAAAATATAAGGTTAGGCCTGTAAATATAGACTGGAGTTATAGATATGATTAATTCAATTAGACATGCAATGGCATGTTCAACAGTATTTACCCTGAAAGAACCCGTGTGAATCCCAGCTTTATTATCACATATGCAGCTGTTGCAACATATGCTGCTCAGCTATGGGTCATTATAAGTGGCTGTTTATCCAGGCCCTATAGGCTTTTCATATCACTGCACACAAACACCAGCACATATGGACCTACCAATAAAACTCCAACCTCCGACACAGACATATGACCTTAATCTTCCAAATGTAAAGTGTGGCAAGAAGAATGTAGCAATATAAAAAACAACAAAGCAAAAGTACACAATCGCTTTGACCACAAGTGGTAAACATTCCTGATCTGCTGTTCAGTTTCCTCGCAGAAAGTGAAGGATACATGTGACACAAATGTGTTTAACTCAAAAAAACCACTAAACAGCATGATTTATTATTCGACCTCAAAATGTAATGATTTGACTTGTTACAGTTAAATTGTAACAGTAAGCGTTTAAAATAACACGTTGCTTTCTGTACAGATCCAGAAGTTATGCTAAGCTAGTCAGGTTGTTCTTCAGCCACTTGTCAACACTGTCTTAGATACAGCCTGCAAAAGTACAGGAACATTTCTGTTCAAGAGACTCTTATTTATCACCAAATTATAATAAAACATTTTTTTCACACATGTTCACTCTTTTATTTCATGTTGACATATTCTTACCTTTGAAACATTTATAAAATTACACACTATATAAACCTAAACTGGGTTTTTAGTCGGTCTCGAGTCATTTTTTTAAAGAACTCAACTGTAAAAGTATCTAACTAACAGGTAAGATAGGAAATGTAAACAGTAGATTATGTAACAGCATGAGATTTTTCCATCTCTTTTAGTTCTTTTGGTTTTGGTACCACATCACACAGTTTTCAAGCTTGTGGATACATTTAAAAGATCAGATGCAAAAAAAAAAAAAAAAAAAGCAAGAGAACAAAATTTGTGGCTTTCACCAGATCTTCTCCAATCCAACCTCTGACTTCACAGTCTGCTATAGAGACGTCAAGTACTGCAGGAGGGAACATGAAACCCTAGGATGTTCTCCATTTGGCACGTTCCTGAGGCTCCAACGCAGTTATGTGGCCACTTCATAGGAGTGTAAACTGTGTATTTAAAAAGCCGTCATTGTGGGACTAACACTGGCCCAGACGTGGGTTGTTAGAATAACTGAATGATACAATGGTTTCTTTTCTAAATAAACAGATGTGGGCAGGCTGTTAAAACCTTCATTTTTTTTTCTCTTCCTCTTCCTCACCCCTCCTCCAACCCATCTGTAAGTAGCCATACACACTTTCTCTCCCCGTCTTTCACTCTTTGTGCTTAATTCGGTCTCACTCCTCCCTCAGTCTACATGTCTATGAAAGGCAAAGGGCCACTTTCCCTCTGCAGCTGTTCGGTATAGACGGGCCTCTATTCCCGCTTCTGCAGTGAACTGATACTGTTCGACTGCTCAGACTGATTAATTGCATGTCATACTTAACTCCTGCAAGACTGCTGCCCCTCTCTGCAGTCCCTCAGCCCCCTCTTCCTCCTCCCACGTTGCACACGGAGGAAATGAGCTCACCACAATCCAGATGGCACTGGACTACAATCAGAAGAAAATGCTCCATGAAAGATTACCATGATGTTTCAAAACAACTGAGGCAGGACCAAAGAACAATATTTTGTGGGCATCAAGCCTCACACAGCTCATATTACAATGACCCCCAATGGCTGAATTAAAACAGTGAGTAAAGTTTGGAACTGAAATGGCTGTGAAATTCAGATATTTTATTCTATGCAGAGTTTATTTAAAGGTTCTGTGGGTACATAAAATCTAATGCAATGGAACCAGCCTTGTATGTTTTGTGCGTTTATTCCTAGGACTGTGTAGTGTTTTAGGATTTTGGCTCTTAAAAAATGATTTTCAGGGCTCATTTCAAATGAAGGGGAAGGAGCTATGTTTTATTTTGTTGAGTTAAACATTTTGTATTTGTGTCAAAGAATAAAATCTCCAATCTAATGTATTTAGATGGACGTTTGTAACATTGCAAGTCTTCAAAAAACAAGCACAAACAGGAGAAGTTACAAAATACATCAGAATTCTATTCCAAACAAATTACATCTGTGTGTGTAAAACAAGTTGAAAACAGTTAATAACCTTTAGCATTTTGTAGTGCAATATTTGAACCATTATACACCATTACCATAACTCATCATGAGTTCAAGTGAAAGGCCAAGAAGAAACTCAAAATCTACTGAGGTAAGAGTAAAAGAAGTGATGCAGCCTAATCTTAATGGGAAAACTATGAAATATATTTGGTAATTTGTCATGAAACCTTTGATGAAATTAAAACTCATTATAAACAACAACAATACTTTTAGCTTAAGAAAAACAGAATAGATTTCAAAGTTGATACACCTCTCACCTTACCTTTAAAGGTCAGAACTTTTCAGTGGTTTTTCATCAGTGTCCCCATGAAGCTGTGCAGGAGCACATTCCCAGCTGCTTCTGCTGCGTTGATAAGGAAGAGCGGCTGCCTGGTGGCCAAACACAAAACATATGTCTCACATAGCATCAGAGATATTTCAATCCTCTGTGAACTTTTGACTGCAAAGAGATTATTGTCCATGACAGCAATGTGACCAAACCAGGGAAAAAACAAGAACAAGTTGTTTGGATTTAGGAAAAATAGTTTTACAGTGGGTAAATTTTAGGATTTTGTGTTGATCCTTTGAAAACAAATTTCTTTGAACCAATCTTTTTTTTTTCCCCATACATCTATATTGTTCTGTGTGTACAGGTCAGTGCATAGACATACAGGGTTTAACCTTCATTCAAACAGAAAACAAGTTGCAGAAGCCATTTAGTTTAGTTAGATTTTATTTACGTAATATTTCTAATTCCAAAAACCAAATGTTCATGCAGTCTATTTACTCTTTAGCTCTTCACTGATTAATGGATTAACTCAGTAACTTAGCAAAACTCTTTTTTTAGGATTTTAAAACAGGATTTCTGTTGGATTTGTAAAGAGGATGTCAAGTAGAATTCTTTCCACGAACTGTAAGATCTCTGGCAAACAGACGCTTAATCTTAATGCAAGCTGTCCGCTCACATGTGCGTCACAGCCTGGGATTTCCAAACTTCGTCATCAGATCACGTCACAGAGACTAGTGTAACTTAATTGATGCACAATCAGGAATCTCTCAGATAAAATGGAGCCACAAATTTGAAATCTTTTTGTCTTGATTTACATTTTACACTTTCACATAATGGGAACATTCTCATAAGCTATCCTGATGTGCAAATCTTAAACAAGAAACACCTCAGTGTTGATGTTTTGTTACAACATTCCTCTTCAATGTCAGCTTTCAACCGAAAACAGCCAGGCCATAACTCTACCGGGGCCCCAGATGGCTTTGGACAGATTCATCACAACTAACACCCCAGGTCAGCCGCAGGTAATCCATCAGCCTTTTTCCTGCACTCAGTTCAGACGAAGGTTACATCTCCACTGACACAGTTTACGGCTCTGTGTAAACCTGCAGCCCTGTACTGCTGGTGGTGCTCACAAAAAAAAAGGGATAAGCCGAAGTCCAAAAGGGAAATTAAAGTCGGTCTCTAAGTCTGCACAGTCTGCAAAAGAGTTGATGCACATGCAAAATTTAAATCATACATAGGATGGTGAGATGTTTCTATTGTGGCTTCTGGTTATTTCAGAGGAAGAAAAAAGTTCTCAGTCCTTATTGTGGTATTTGACTTAAATCACAGGAGCAACTGACAAATGCAAACCAGTCAGTGGCTTCATCACTCTTAACTCCTTAGGGACTCCTAACATGGCAGTGCAGGAGGACATATGAGCTGAAGATGAGCCACTGCTCTTCTGTGTTCTGTTACTCACGACAACTAATTATAAACAAATGACAAAACCCACTATAATCGTTTGAAAGTGCAACAAAATTAATTACTGGATTGTCTCCAACA
>SSNP01000089.1:1903972-1915714 GCA_006937955.1 Pachypanchax playfairii
ATGCAAAAAAAAAAAAAAAAAAAGCAAGAGAACAAAATTTGTGGCTTTCACCAGATCTTCTCCAATCCAACCTCTGACTTCACAGTCTGCTATAGAGACGTCAAGTACTGCAGGAGGGAACATGAAACCCTAGGATGTTCTCCATTTGGCACGTTCCTGAGGCTCCAACGCAGTTATGTGGCCACTTCATAGGAGTGTAAACTGTGTATTTAAAAAGCCGTCATTGTGGGACTAACACTGGCCCAGACGTGGGTTGTTAGAATAACTGAATGATACAATGGTTTCTTTTCTAAATAAACAGATGTGGGCAGGCTGTTAAAACCTTCATTTTTTTTTCTCTTCCTCTTCCTCACCCCTCCTCCAACCCATCTGTAAGTAGCCATACACACTTTCTCTCCCCGTCTTTCACTCTTTGTGCTTAATTCGGTCTCACTCCTCCCTCAGTCTACATGTCTATGAAAGGCAAAGGGCCACTTTCCCTCTGCAGCTGTTCGGTATAGACGGGCCTCTATTCCCGCTTCTGCAGTGAACTGATACTGTTCGACTGCTCAGACTGATTAATTGCATGTCATACTTAACTCCTGCAAGACTGCTGCCCCTCTCTGCAGTCCCTCAGCCCCCTCTTCCTCCTCCCACGTTGCACACGGAGGAAATGAGCTCACCACAATCCAGATGGCACTGGACTACAATCAGAAGAAAATGCTCCATGAAAGATTACCATGATGTTTCAAAACAACTGAGGCAGGACCAAAGAACAATATTTTGTGGGCATCAAGCCTCACACAGCTCATATTACAATGACCCCCAATGGCTGAATTAAAACAGTGAGTAAAGTTTGGAACTGAAATGGCTGTGAAATTCAGATATTTTATTCTATGCAGAGTTTATTTAAAGGTTCTGTGGGTACATAAAATCTAATGCAATGGAACCAGCCTTGTATGTTTTGTGCGTTTATTCCTAGGACTGTGTAGTGTTTTAGGATTTTGGCTCTTAAAAAATGATTTTCAGGGCTCATTTCAAATGAAGGGGAAGGAGCTATGTTTTATTTTGTTGAGTTAAACATTTTGTATTTGTGTCAAAGAATAAAATCTCCAATCTAATGTATTTAGATGGACGTTTGTAACATTGCAAGTCTTCAAAAAACAAGCACAAACAGGAGAAGTTACAAAATACATCAGAATTCTATTCCAAACAAATTACATCTGTGTGTGTAAAACAAGTTGAAAACAGTTAATAACCTTTAGCATTTTGTAGTGCAATATTTGAACCATTATACACCATTACCATAACTCATCATGAGTTCAAGTGAAAGGCCAAGAAGAAACTCAAAATCTACTGAGGTAAGAGTAAAAGAAGTGATGCAGCCTAATCTTAATGGGAAAACTATGAAATATATTTGGTAATTTGTCATGAAACCTTTGATGAAATTAAAACTCATTATAAACAACAACAATACTTTTAGCTTAAGAAAAACAGAATAGATTTCAAAGTTGATACACCTCTCACCTTACCTTTAAAGGTCAGAACTTTTCAGTGGTTTTTCATCAGTGTCCCCATGAAGCTGTGCAGGAGCACATTCCCAGCTGCTTCTGCTGCGTTGATAAGGAAGAGCGGCTGCCTGGTGGCCAAACACAAAACATATGTCTCACATAGCATCAGAGATATTTCAATCCTCTGTGAACTTTTGACTGCAAAGAGATTATTGTCCATGACAGCAATGTGACCAAACCAGGGAAAAAACAAGAACAAGTTGTTTGGATTTAGGAAAAATAGTTTTACAGTGGGTAAATTTTAGGATTTTGTGTTGATCCTTTGAAAACAAATTTCTTTGAACCAATCTTTTTTTTTTCCCCATACATCTATATTGTTCTGTGTGTACAGGTCAGTGCATAGACATACAGGGTTTAACCTTCATTCAAACAGAAAACAAGTTGCAGAAGCCATTTAGTTTAGTTAGATTTTATTTACGTAATATTTCTAATTCCAAAAACCAAATGTTCATGCAGTCTATTTACTCTTTAGCTCTTCACTGATTAATGGATTAACTCAGTAACTTAGCAAAACTCTTTTTTTAGGATTTTAAAACAGGATTTCTGTTGGATTTGTAAAGAGGATGTCAAGTAGAATTCTTTCCACGAACTGTAAGATCTCTGGCAAACAGACGCTTAATCTTAATGCAAGCTGTCCGCTCACATGTGCGTCACAGCCTGGGATTTCCAAACTTCGTCATCAGATCACGTCACAGAGACTAGTGTAACTTAATTGATGCACAATCAGGAATCTCTCAGATAAAATGGAGCCACAAATTTGAAATCTTTTTGTCTTGATTTACATTTTACACTTTCACATAATGGGAACATTCTCATAAGCTATCCTGATGTGCAAATCTTAAACAAGAAACACCTCAGTGTTGATGTTTTGTTACAACATTCCTCTTCAATGTCAGCTTTCAACCGAAAACAGCCAGGCCATAACTCTACCGGGGCCCCAGATGGCTTTGGACAGATTCATCACAACTAACACCCCAGGTCAGCCGCAGGTAATCCATCAGCCTTTTTCCTGCACTCAGTTCAGACGAAGGTTACATCTCCACTGACACAGTTTACGGCTCTGTGTAAACCTGCAGCCCTGTACTGCTGGTGGTGCTCACAAAAAAAAAGGGATAAGCCGAAGTCCAAAAGGGAAATTAAAGTCGGTCTCTAAGTCTGCACAGTCTGCAAAAGAGTTGATGCACATGCAAAATTTAAATCATACATAGGATGGTGAGATGTTTCTATTGTGGCTTCTGGTTATTTCAGAGGAAGAAAAAAGTTCTCAGTCCTTATTGTGGTATTTGACTTAAATCACAGGAGCAACTGACAAATGCAAACCAGTCAGTGGCTTCATCACTCTTAACTCCTTAGGGACTCCTAACATGGCAGTGCAGGAGGACATATGAGCTGAAGATGAGCCACTGCTCTTCTGTGTTCTGTTACTCACGACAACTAATTATAAACAAATGACAAAACCCACTATAATCGTTTGAAAGTGCAACAAAATTAATTACTGGATTGTCTCCAACAAGCCATTTCCTTGGACAATTATGTTTTAAGAATAGAACAAAAATAAGTGGGTTATTTTACTTCTCTGTCTGCTTCCTAACATGTTCTGGTTTTCTATAGGAGTCTAACAAAACACTACAAAAATATTGGATTTATATTGTTCTTCTTAAGTCATGACTCAATGAGAATTCACAACTTGTTTAACCTTGACACACAGAAAAGGACATTTGAATTTAGTGGTCTGCAGCTTCTACTGGCCCTTTTATCAACGTGTCATTGTTTTACTGATGATGGCACGATGCAGGTGTCCAACAGGATAGTTTAACAGCAACATGAATGAAACATTCATGTGTGAGGTCATTTTTAATATCCAACAAGAACAGTCCAAGTTTTTAAAACGTTGTCAAATTCTCAGTGAAAAAACCTCCAACACCATTTTTTTATTATTGTTTATGACTAGATAAATATAAAACTGGCACATAATTGCCACACAGTTGAAAGTCTGAAATTGAAGACCAACGATGAAACAATGGCATTAGAAACTACTACAGACTGACCAATCACTACCCAAATATGCAGATATTTTAAAAATCTTTTTGATCAAGTTTCTCAATAATAGGAATGAATTCTCTATAAAATGTAAACTGAGTCAGAATTTTACAATTTTATGTATTTTTTTATTTTATTATTATTATTATTATTATTATTATTATTATTATTATTATTATTATTATTATTATTATTATTATTATTATGCTTCATGATCTGGTTATCAAAAAGTGTGACATGTATCTTCACTCTATGTTTTATATTTATTATCATTACTGTCATTAATTTTAACTGTTTCTTTTTCCATAGAAATGATGAGTGGCCCCTTCTGCTAGGTGACATTTTACTATTAACTCAAACTGATTATATTCTAATAAAAATAAATTGATGAAAACAGTTTTATATAATGTTAGAAATTGTGATTGGGATTTTGGGAATAGTGTGTTACTCACAGATTAAATGCAACGTAAACCATAACAAATGCATCCTGCTGATGCTTTGATGTTTGGCTGCAAGAATTTGCAGCTGCACTCACATTTTTTAGCCCAGGTGTGCACCTGAGATTCCTCCCTGTCTCCCTACATTAAAGGCCAGGTGCATCCCGATGTTGTGGTCAAAGGTTTATGACCTTGCGCTCTACCATTTTCTGTTACTGCACACCATTAGCCTGTGGTCGTCCTCTGAGCTGCTAGGAATGTTACAGTGGATGTGCACCAGCTTGCTCAAAACATCTTTTATGACCTTTGGATGCCTCCAAATAAAACTAGGAGGATATTCTTTCATCTGTGCAGAAGGAGCAACAATGTCGGTCCAGAAGGCACAGAACAAACAGATGGCCAAAAAAAAAAAGAAGTGCTTCTTTATACTTCAGACTGATGGAAGAGGAAAAGCTGAAAACTAAAAGGTCATCTCTTCCTTCTCTATCAAATACCAAATCCATCACCACAAGGGACACTGAAGCAAAGAGGACATTTTGCACAATCATAGTCATTTCCTGTACTCGAGTTGTCTCTATGTATGGAGTCTGTCAGTCTGGCATATAGACAGCACAAACACACACACACAGCGAACACACACTCATGCACACAGCAGGCCTCTGATCCATCAGCAGCAGCCGAACAATCTGCTCCTTCTTTTGGCCTTCCCTGTTCAGACATACATGCTGCTGCAATCTGTCTGTCCTGAATGAATAAGATTCATCCAGTGGTGTTCTCCTTTCATCAGTCAACATTGAAACTATCTGGAAGTGTCCTGCTTAGATGGCTGAATAATGTCAACTTGAAGACCTTGCTCTCCTGCAGCTGATTTCTTTTATCTTTCTCCTCCAGAAACATTCCTCAGAACAGTCAGGAGCACTAATGATAAGCCCAGAGCTTCAAAGTCAGAACACAAGGACTGAGAAAATGGGTCTGTCTCGATTCAACGGTAACACAACTCACTGATGACTACAAAAGAATCTGAGATTAGAATAGCAAAAATAGGTTGATGGCTTCATTTCAGATGATGCTTGAGGTCTTCAGGTTTGGGAAGATCCCCTCAGGCATTTCAGCACCAAGATGGTAAAAACCAGATGATAGTTTTTACCAGTAAAATGTAAGACGTCTCTTCAACACGGTCTGAGATCCAGATGCGTCATTAATAATACTAGTACTAAAGCTTTACTTCATAACATCTTCAAAAACCTGCAGGTTCTTTTCTTTTCTTTTTAGGATAAAAAAAAAATCTTCAGAGCACCTTATTCAGCTTCAATAAGAAACAAATAATCAAAACAAAGCAAGATCAAGTAAATTGTAAATGATTAATTTTGCCCTTTGTGACAAGACACATAAAATCCACAAATACTAAAAAAAAGAAAAACAAAAGGTAAACAGGTGTTTTGTTTAAAAGAAAAATATCAACAAAATTGTGTTTTTCATTTCACAAATTTGTTGTTTTATCCATCTACATGATTTTAGAATGAGATGTCAGATTTAGGACCACTATTGCTTAAAGCATCAGGGTCAAATTTCTCTTTTCTTGCCTCCAATTCTTAAGTATCTGTTTTTTCTTACTTGCAACTGGCTTGGTTTGATTAGGTTTTACAACAGGTGATGCAATAAAACTCAAAATCACTTCTTAATAAACAGCCAGTCTTTTTAAAAAA
The DNA here is from genome assembly GCA_006937955.1 of Pachypanchax playfairii. Taxonomy (NCBI): domain Eukaryota; kingdom Metazoa; phylum Chordata; class Actinopteri; order Cyprinodontiformes; family Aplocheilidae; genus Pachypanchax; species Pachypanchax playfairii. The sequence goes on from SSNP01000089.1 coordinate 1,909,706, forward strand.
GCTGTGATATTTTTCTGGGACAATATTCATATGCCTAGAAATCAACTAGTCTGACTTGACAGAGACTTGAAACATCATTTCATGACACTTTTTCAACCAGTCGAGGACAAAACTGTTAAAATTTCAGCTTATAGCATCACTGCAGTTTTATAATCTGGTGAGAAAAGCTTGAGAAAACACTCAGAAATCAGCTGTGCTTGTGTATATAAGTTCATCTCAAGGGGGAAAACAACAACACTGGATGCTGTTTCTCCTCCTAGTTTGTCTTTTTATCTTTTATTTTAAAATTAACATTTCTGGCTTGTCAATCCAAAAAATCTTTTGTCAATTCTGCCAGTGCAGTTCAGCCTTTAAAAAGCATGATAAAAACCTCTGATATTATCTGTAACTGGTATCAAATGTTCTTTCCAGAGGTGTTGTAATGTAACAACTGAAACTCCTTCAACCTTAAACATGTTTTGACAAATCTGGCATGTCACAGCCATTATTGTTTTGTTTTATAAAAGTATGCAGACTCTGATATGGTTGTAATCAGTATAATCTTCTTCATGATGCAGGTAAAAACTAAAAAAAAGCTCGAAATAGAAGACTTTTCCCTCTTTGCATCTTTTGGCTTTGATTCGATGGACGCGCCCGTTTTTCTGTTACCTAATCTAAACTTTACACATTATTTCCTCTCACACAGAAAAGTTTAGAGAGTCTGGTTCACGTATTTTTGATATCATACTATCCGCAATCAGGTCTTATCATGAAATCATTTTCCAGAGTCAAAAAAAAACTATTTGGATAAAAAAAAGATCTTAACTTGAGTTCTGTGTCAAAATAAATCCGGGGTAAAGAAAAATTGGCAGTTGGACTTTCTGGACACTGTGTATTCATATTAACTTCATTACAGATGTTAAGCATACTATCAATAGGACATCAACAGTTTTACTTCCTGAGACATTTTTCATTTTAAATCTGGGGATTCATTCCAGATGAACTGACATGCAGAGAACAAACATTTTTAAAACAAAGCTATCAGGGTCTAAATGATTTCTGATTTCTTCACCAGGCTCTTCTGAAGTCTCTGCTGGTCTGAGTTTAGTGAAAAGCGGAACCTGATTTACACATCTTTCATTTCCGTTACTGACCATCTCCGGTACAAGACAGGAGCAGCTGCACCTCATGACATATAGGCCATGTCATCTGTAAGATTCCTGCAGCGCTTCCTTGCTCTCAGCCTCTCTGTCAGCACTCAATATGATGGCCTAATTTTAACATGGCTGGTAACATTATCCATTATCTATCTATGTATCTGCATCTATAAATGAAAATAGAAGATCTTCAACTTCTCTACCCTCTTTGAAAACTATTTCCAACCTTATAATTGCTAAATAATCAGCAATAATAATAAATAACAAACTGAAACTGATATAACAATTAGAGAGGTCAATCAGTGTGAAGGACATTCCTAGAAACTTTAGTTTTTAGTCATTGTACTGCTACTATCACTTTTAAAACCCAAACTAAAACCAGGAAAACTTGATATGATGTCAATGAATTTGTGACATTAGCATCTGCTGACATAAATATACTTTATTGAGTGAAATGATTTTAAGTGACCTAAAACCTTCTATTCCCAGCCATGATCCAGCCCACAGCACTGGCCCTCTCCGAGCTCTTGTTAAGGCCTTGGAATGAGCTGCACAGCCCTCTGGGTAATGGGATGAGGATGTGCTGGAAGGAAACTCAAGCCCTTTTGCCATTCCAGGCAGAGCACGGCAGGCCACGCTCAGTATCAATGACAAAAGCAGACAGGCAGCGAGCACTGATGCATAAAACATGAGCGTGAGAAAGTTAGAGCAACTGAGTCAATTAAAACTTTTTGAGGAACATGAAAGAAGTTGTTTATACAGCGCACATATTATACCAACACTTGGATCATATATCTTATTATATTAGCATTGTTTAACCAGAACTTCATGATGGATTTGAGAGGTTGGTAGACTGAGATCCAAAAAAAGTCAAACTGACACAAACTCTATACAGAATGTTTTGATCGTAAGTGCTTTTTTTATAAATGTTTTTTTCAATACGTGCTAATTCTAACAGAAACATATATAAACAAGCATGTGGTCAAACTACTGTGTTAGTCCACACAGCTACAGCAGTGTTGTGTAAATTCAGATGAGGTCGGGAAGTTGTTTTGGTTCAACCCATATGGGAATCATTTGCGAGGGAACTTCTGGCATCGATTCCAGCGCCTGGTTTTGATGTGCAGATAGGCACGGTACACATTTAGGTCAACGTGAAAATATTCCAAGATAAATGCGCCGCTGTCACTATAATACTGGAGCAAAACTTTAACATAAACCATGAACACATTAACGTTACTTTTTATTACATTTTGCCATACGTCAGCACAAATGTGGATCATTGGATTTTTCCATAGTTTCTAATCATTCCTCTCTCCAACCATAAAATACAAACATTATAAACGTCTATGACATTAAAAATAGAGTTTCCATGAGTTTCTGGTGACAAGAGTCCATCCAAAAAAAAGGAAACATGATAAATTGTTTCTATGAAGTTACATTTTGTAGTTCAGCTTCAGCAGCCGTTGTGAGTCTGTCTTTCTCTCCTGTTGGATCAGATTAGTCGAGGGGCCTGTTTCAGGGGAAACTACAACAAAGACCAACACAAGGTTCAACTCAAAAACTGTTTTTTTGCATCAGCTTCTCCAACAGTTATAATCAGTATTTGAAAAGATGTTTCAGGGGAAAAAAGCCTTGAGATGAAGTATTGATCCATCAAGACAATAAATTCTAAAAACTTTGTAAAACTTCTACTTTGTAGTTTATTTTGAAAATAAATAATTATCCTAAAGGTTTTCAGAAACATCACAGACTCTCCTTAAAACTTTTACTCGAGCTCCTTACATGAAATGAGTTCATGTCCCTTGTATTTGCTTTCCGCGCTGATGTCCAGTCATTTTTTATGAAAACCGACATGCGTTGTTCTCCATATTCCCAAGTGGTTTCCAAATAAAGTTCTTGCCAAATCAAACTTTCACAGTGAAAAAGGATAAAACACAAGGGAGAACTAAATCTTCCACCAAAACTACATTAACTGATTTTAATGCAGGGCAATAATTAAAATAATGCCACATAACGTATCTGTCATCTCGTAATCTTCTGTGCTGCGGCTGAAACATGAACCATTTACATTAATGCCTTCAGCATCTTAGCCATATCGAGATTACAATCTGAGCCGTCCTGAGAACGCCATTTACTTCAGATGGTTGGTAAATTACAAGGAAAACAAGACACACACCCATATAGTAAGATGCAGACACTGTGGCACCATAGTACAGCTCAATGTTTGGGAGAACACCTACAGCACTGTAACTGTACAACACTGAAATCAGTCACCTGTAAGGAATACTGTTCTAAAATGTTCATAAAGTTTTTGCCTTTTCAAAACCAAAATATTAAACTGTTTTTGGATTCTCTGCAAGTTGAAACTACCCTTGAGCCTTAAGTGCATTCTTGGTAGGCTGAGAAATTGTTCCCAAACGTATCAAACACTTTAATCTTGTGGCTTTTCCTGAAATAGACGGATTAAAAATTAAACAGATTCAGATTCCTATCGATACTGAATTCATGTGTGAAAAGAAAATTGAAAAAAAAAAAGTTTAACCCAATAATTTTGTCTTTATTTGAGATCCCAAAATCTATAGAATGAAAAAAGTTGTGACGTATGACAGAAAAGAAGGAGTTTACTTTGAAGCCGTAAATCTGAGACTGCTTTTCAAAAGGGTGACAACAGAAGAGCAGTGATAACACCTGTTTGAAGGTCTTCCCTTCAGAACTGAATTAAAAGTTTGGTTTTGTTTTGTTTTGAGCACCTCAATGTCTTCTTTGAACAGTAATAAAGCTTTTTGTAGCGTCTCCTCTTTCAACCTGCAACTTCAGTGTGCAAACAGCTGCACACCCGCATAAAACTACCTCTACTGCCTGCATCCATCAGAGGCACAGACAGATTTAGAGTGTAGTGCAGGTCATTGGCATGTCCCACAGGTTAGATTTCATTTTAATCAGAGGAGTTATACAGGACCCCGGACATAAACTGAGAGAAACACAACCAAGTAATATGAATGTCAAAAACTTGGGTTACACTTTCCACAACATGTTCAGGTGCTATGCAAGACACACATTTAAAAAAGAAGTAGAATGCAGATTTGTTGATAAAAAGAAAGAAATGATCCAGCGATGTAATTAAGATTTAAAACTTTTTATATCAACCTCATTGCATCCTCTAAGCTAGAAAGGTTCATTCTAGCATAAAAAAGCTAAAAGGCTAGCGTTTATGATGATAAAGTCATTTATCAGTGCACTTGGTATGAAAACATTGTTGCTGATCATATGCAGGACTTACAACAGAAAATTGTTCTTTGAATAATTCAATAAGAAACTTTTTTAAACAGCTGTTTTAGCATTTAGCAACACAAGTGGCTAAACAAACTCCCTGGACCTCTGGATTCCTAAACTGGATCATTCCTACCAAAAGCACTAACAATATGATCACTGCACTCAAACTAATTGAAAACTCTTACTTGTAATAAATTAAAAATGATAAACAACTCCAACTTCCAATTTGTACAAATAAGGGTGATTTTGCTTCTTCATAAAATCAGTTTATTTGTTGATGATGTCAGGGGAGGGAAACAGAATACTTTCACTTCTGGGAGGACAGATGGTCAGAGACATGGAGACAGAGAGTGACAGAGTGATAGAGATAGGTAGATAACTAGAGATGAAGAGGATGCAGCTGCAGTCTGGTTTTATGCTGGTAGGGGTTGAAAAACAGATGGGGGCTATATTCTGAACTGTAACAGCCATTTTAAAATACCCACATACCTTTAAAAAACAATTATTTTCCTTTATTATTAACGAAAAACCTGGAGCATGAATCAGGATATCTCCTTTAAACTCCACTTGTTCACAAATTTACTTTCTATCATTCTGTGATGAAAGCTGAGCTCCTGAGAACTAAATCTGTCACCAGATTCCAAAAGCTGGGACTGAAATTAAGCTTTTGTCTGAACTCTGCAGTTTGCAGTGAGTGAAGAATTTTGGCATCTGCAGTGAAGGAAACCTAATATTAGGAATGTCTCCTCCTCCTTCTTCTCACCCCAAAATAAAGCAACCTCCCCCATCTGCCCTGAGGGCGTTTAGTCACCTTGTGAGGTCAGAAACAAATTGTCTCTCCAATCAGTTTGGGATTAATGTAATTCAGTTTTTTAAATCTCACCTCTGTTCATGAATACACTGAAATATTTTCTACCTGGACAGAAACAAAATCCCCATATAGAAACTTTATCACTGAGCATGTCGATCTCTTGCATGTACTGAACTTCCTTTCTGTCTCTCAGAAAAATCCGTTAACTGTGTGATCTCTTTCACTGCATCCATTTTTCTAAAAATCTTGCTATCTTGCATCTTTGACTCCAAATCTGACAAATAGTATCAGACAAACTAAACATACCTGCTTAAACATTTAATTTAACACAAGCTTTAAGGGATACACTTACATGTTTTAATTGTCAGAGAAAAACAAAGCAGTACAATATTATAGTAAAGTTGACAAAATAAAACAAAATGATTATAGCTCATTATTTTAATGTTCTTCCTCTTATTTTAGTAACAAATATTAATTGTTACTTTTACACTAGAATATAAATAATAATTTAAGAAGATTTTAGATATTTTAAAATGAGTGTTGAAGGTTTTTAGATAGAAAAAACACACTTTTTTATGCTGAGATTATAAAATAATTTCTAATTTTGATTTATATACTGTAAATATTAGGCATCATAGTTTATAACCACAGAGCAACAAAAAATACAAAGATATCAGGTTTAAATTTTGGGTGGAGTTGTTCTCCCTTTGCATGTGCAGGTTTTTATTCCATCCATCCATCCATCCATCCATCCATCCATCCATCCATCCAAATACCCCCCCCCCC
>SSNP01000089.1:1915843-1969867 GCA_006937955.1 Pachypanchax playfairii
ACACACACACACACACACACACATCCACCTACCACCATAACAAAACAGTGAGTGGATTATTTCATTCATATACTGAATGTGTAGTTACAGTGTAAAATTTCAGAGTAAAAAGACAAACTAATTTAAAAAGAAAAAATGGATTAGAACTCTTAGAACAGGAACCAAACCATTAAACATGCAGCTTTGTACTGGACATGCGTTAAAGTGGCTGAAATGATTTGACTGTTTAACCTTAATAACAGTTGAAAACATATTCATCAGTACTGACTGTTTACAGATCAAGAGGAGAAAAGGAGATGGATGCAGAGAGAAACATACACTCAAAACTGTGAAGTGAGGGTTTATGATGGGCCTATCCCCTCAGCAGGAGATGTTTTATTAGTGGTGCTTAAATGACCAGCTTGTTAAACATCAAGCAGCAGGCAGGCAGCCAGGAGGCAGTGGCCTCAGGTTCTACTGCACTGCTGCATCACTGGCTATTATCACCCTCTTCAGAGCTTTATTCAACATGCTAGTGTGGACAGGGTTGTTTCAAACACAATAATCACTTTTAAATTTAGCTGAAACTCAAGATTCTCACCTGCAAGTGAGAGCTGGAAGCCGGGTGGTCTGGGGTTCTTTAGCATCATCAGACAGATGGAGAAAGAATTAAAGGTCAGAAGTTTGGATCAATGTGAAACATCTTTGTAGTCTTAACCGTTTAAAATATCAACATGAACTCTTACTGATCTGAGGTCAGCCTGAGGTCTAAACTAGATTTTTTTACATTCTGGAGATAAGAGATGTCTTTATTTGTGCTACATTTCTGGGAGTTTGCGTGAAATCATTGTTCTATAGAGATGTGGGCAGAAATCATGAGGGAAAAGAGACATGATTTTAGTATGTTCTATGACTGTGATGAAGATAGCGTTAGTTTAAAAAGTACTTTTTATCTGATTATTAAGCAAAATCAGTTAACGGTTTAACATTCAGATGTAAAACAGAATCACAAAACCAGCAAAAGTGTTTTGTCAGACTTTCAGGGCTTGAATTGTTTTATGAGGTAATTTTGAATCAAGTGCATCAGGGGACGAGAGGCTCCGCCCTCAAATCTTTTACACTGCTTTTTCTGTCCTTGAAAAATCTGACTGGGGTTTTACTCACACTATAAAGACTCAGTATTAGAGTCATAAAAGAGTTAAGCCACTTTTTATAGATGTTGGACAACATTTAACATGCCAAGATAATAAATGCAATAATGTAATAACTAACTGTAAATTTTGACATAATGCAGTAACTTAACAAATTTTCTTTTTTTTGTGTGTGTGTTTCTTTTTCGTTGGTTACTATTTCAGATCTTTGTGGAAAGCTGTGTTTACATTAAATGAAAAAAATATTTTGCAATAAAAAAACGTATAATTTATTTTTCAAATTTTATTTGATTTAATTATTTTATTGCTTATGAGTTAGTTAAAAGTTTGTTGTGAAGAAACGTTTGTTTGATTATCTGAGCTGACTCTGCGCAAAAACCTGGGCCGCTTTGTTCCAATATTTCCAGTAAAAGACAGAAAATGCTCTGTAGCCTGTAAATTATTTTTTTAAAAGTACTGTTGAATTCTGTTAGCTTTATTTCTTGGAGAGATTCAATCCAACTTAATTTAGTTCAAGTTAATAAGTCAGAGTTTAATCAGACCACAGAATCAGATGAGAAAACAGCAATGTGCACTTCTCTAGAGTGAAAAAAACTGCAAAAAATACATTTCAAGGTCTCTTTGATTACATCAGAAAAAAAAAATATGTCAACATGGTAGAAGTGATGTAAACAACTATACAGCACAAGGGAATAGATCTTAAAGCTAAACGACTTCAGAAAATCACAGAAGACGCTTATCTCTGCAGTAACTCAAACACACTGGATTTAGAAACCTTATCATTAAATTCACCTGTGACACTCTAAAAAAAACCTTGTTCTGCTGCTGGACAGACTGCTGGAATGCCAAGAAACACTCTGTTCTCCTGATTAGACTGAAATACTTTGGGGTGGTCTGGTCTGTTTATCACAACTCTTATATATTATCACTGTTTTCCACTTCAAAGCCTGAAATAACTTCTGGTTTCTTTGACTCAATGGGAAAAAGTGCCGAGTGATTTGTCTTCTGCACACCCTTTGACACAGATAGACGGAAGGAAGATGATGTTTACGCAGTAAACAAGTGTTTTCTTTTCTTTTCTCATCTAGACTTTTTTTAGTAACATAAACCCTGTTTTAGGACTGTTTTGAGAAACTAAGAGTAGAAATTCTTTTTTTTTTTTATTAATTTAACAAATAAAATTAATTAGGCTTTTACAACGTTGCACAAATACATTTACAGAAACATTTGTACACAAATTTGGCCAATTTTTCCCAGTGAGCTGTTGAAGTAAGATCACCCAGTTTATGCAAATAGTATACTGTACATGCAAAATCAGCATCAATTGACCCAAAAAGCACAAAATAACCAGACATGTTGTAGAGATTATCTAGAAATTAAATCCACAGCGTTGTAAATTTAGCATGTCACTGGACTAGGACTGTTGGTAAATACTTTGAAACACACAATAGTGAGAAAATAAGCAATTTTTTTGTTAGAATGAAACTGAATTGGTGCATATGCCACACTTCTGCAGCTTGTTCTCTGTGTGCAAACAAACTTTTTTGTGCAAACGTTTTTGTTATTGTCTTATTGTCTTAGTCATGTCTTAATTTGTTCACAATTTCATAGCATTCTATTTACAATTTGGTCATCAATCCCTCTTAAAATGTCTGGGTTTATTTACGCTTCTTATTCGATGACATCAAATGGAGACTGAGTTCCAGACATGCACAGGGACTCTGGGAAATTGAGAACCCCTTCGATGCGACTTCTTCCAGTTTTGTCACATTTAAACTCTTAATATTTGACAGATAATAAATATTTGAAATGGTGTTTCTTTGACTTTTAGTGTCAGGAGTTTTTTCTCTTTCCTTTCAGCCTGAGTCTACAATCTCATCTGAAAGATATATATAAAGACTGTGTGGAATTTCAACAAAAAACTGCACTGCTTCAATAATGTTGGTGCAACTTGTGGTGGATTTTGTTCTTGCTCTATTTCGTACGATTTTGGATTCAAATATAAACCAAAACACCCAGTTTAGTTTAAAACATAAAACATCCTGTCAGGGTTAAAACATAATCAAGTTTTAATGAAAACCACTTGGCTTGGTTTTAAATATGAGGCCATTCATTAGACATGAAAGTACTTATACCACATGTATGTTCTTTGGAACAACAAGCAAACAAAAACTAATTCAACATTCAGATTGCAGGAATTTCTAGTTTCCAGAAATGCTAAATTACAACAGATTTTCATAGAATTGAGCTGAATGACATAAAATAAAAACTCTGTCCACATTACAGACACTTTGGCTTCTTTACCTCTGATTCCTTGAGGAACAGCAACAAAAGCTACATTTTCTTGTGCTTCAATAATTATTATTTATCAACTTTATGTAACACATATTTGACTTTTTCCTTTACTGGAATACAAACAAGAAGCAGGAGCCTTTTACTTGATTAATATGGTTTTGATCCTGATACAAGATACTGGGTTGTTGCCCAGAGTGTTTGTGATTTATCTGGGGTCTCTAGATTAAACTGTGTACAGTCCTGGCAGCCTCAGAGACAAGCTGCGCTGTGAGTAACTTTAAATGTAAATACCACCTGACTATGCAAATCTGTCTAAGAGCTTCAGGGCTCTGATGTGTTCTCAAAGCAAATGAGGACAGTCAGCAGGAGTCTGATGATTGACTACACAGGAAATCTTCCTGCAGCTTTGGGAAAACTTTGCAGGTATGCTGTGTTCTAATTCGAAAGTCAGAGAGAAGGAAATTGTGCAAAATAGACCAAATTTCAAGAGTGATACTAATTTATGCTTGAAAAAGCTGATTCATAATTAAATCAACCACAAATTATAGATGAATTAGTCTCATAAATCCTAATCGATTGAGAATATCATACATAGACTTGTTTTGCATTTAAAAAGTGTATAAATAAGAGAACAACAACAACAAAACTTTATTTATAAAGCACTTTTCAAACACAGTTTTTCAAAGTGCTTTACAGATTTAAAATGACCCCACAACCCCCCCTTTAAAAACCAAAAATAAGCCCCCCCTCCCAACCCAACCCATCGACCATACACACACACACACACCCACTTAAAAAAAAAAACTTAGAAAAATCTATGTATAATGGTCGTAAAGAGCATCTTCAGATTCGTTTGAATTCAAAACACATTTTATCAGCCAAAACAATTAATATAGTGTTTTTGGGTTAGAGACATCTAAAGATTTGAGACCAAATATCCTTCATACTGTCCCCAGAGGAAGTGTTTGGTGACATTGCATTATGGGAACGTCTCTATTTTATGTTAAAAAGTCAAATCTCATGAGTCAAAACTACATAAATTATTGTCTTTATTTGAAATAAATCTATAATATTTGACTTGATTTGTTCAGAAAAGTAATACTGAAAATATCTTTATGAGGTTTAGGTTTGAATACACAGGCGCAGGGATGAATCACATCTAAATGACTTTACATGTGTAACTTCTGGATTGACGTCTTAAACAAAATAATTTTTTTGATCCCGCCAGCTTGAAGAGTAAAGATGGGTTTCATTTAACACATTTTTAAAATTGCATTGTGATTTCTTTCTGAAACCGGGAGATAATGTTTTTGCAGATCTGAGAAGTTCCTCTCTGCTCCATCCATTAGGACAAGGAGCTGATGTTTTTCTCTTTCTCTCTCATGTTCTCGTGTATGTGCAGAAAGTCATCAGAACAACTGAATTCTGACATAAAAACACTCACATTTGCACCTACAAATTATGAGTGATTTGCTTTGTGAATTAAAAACTTAGATGGAGCAGATAGTGGTGGCAATTACTGCCTCATATTTGATACTAAAATGGGTGCAGTGTAATTTTTGTAAATCCGAACTTCTTAATGTTACAGTAATTAATCAAGAAGAAAGACAGAATAGAAAAAAGTTAAGAAAACCTACAGTACCTATACCACCTTCATTTTTCAGAGACTTTATCTTTGTCTATAACATGACCAGATTAGAAATTAATGTTAAATAAACACTGAATCTTTGCCATGAGAATATCTTCTCTTATAATACAGACAACAGGACAACAGAAAACAACAGGAGATGAACCAATAAAGATTACTGGTGTACTTTCTATCAGCTTATATAAATAATTTATGTTAAAACACCTTTAATTGGGGTTTTACTGTTGAGGTGCATTCATGTCTGCATCAAGGAAATTCCTTTCTTATCCATTAATTTGAAATTCAAAAAAACTTTTTTCAGTGTCTTTTCTTTTCTTTTCTTTTCTTTTTTTGAAAAGTTAATCACAATGTCAAGGATTGGAAATAAATTTATCCCCATAAAATATGTTTTTTTTTTAAATGAAGTGTTTCCAGAATGTAAAATAATAAAAAATTGACTTTTACGTGACACTTATACGGAGCTGTTAGATTCTGTGTGTTTAGGTGTTGAGCAGCTCGGTTTTAACACACTCCAGCTTCAGCTGAGTGTTTACGTTCATTCTGGAGACCAACCACCTTCAATGGACATCAATTCAGGCAAGATAGACACAACCACCATGTGTGACTGTTCTTTTACTGTAAATATTTCCTTAGCTGTGCGTTTCTCAGCTGCCCTCCCTGCCAGTGCTCACATTTTTAAAATGGGGTGGGCTGTGACACATTTATTTAGAGGAACATTTTGTGTGACAGAAAATCAGAGGCTGGTGAAGGATTATCTGTTAAATAGAAATAGCACTCTGTTAACACAGTACCACATTACCACCAACGAACTTCTCATCATGAAGGGTATTTGCTGTCATATTTCACATGTTCTTAGAAATTCAGATTACTTGGAACTAATCGAATTAATTTTGGGTTGATGCAGAACAACAATTGTTTCTCTGAGATTTTGCAGATGCTGCTTGATGTGGTGTTAACACACATGTATGATACAAGCAAGAAACGTAAAGTCCTATAATATAGTTATTACAATAAAAATGGGCTGCTTAGACTGGTCTCTTAACATAATATCTAAAAATGATTTGTTTGTTTTTTTCAGTAAAAATGCACAAAAAAGAAACACTGTCCAAAAAATATCTAAATCAACATAAATAAAAATACTTATTTAATGAAAAAATTCTGTAGAGAAAACACCTAGAGAACAACATGGGAATATGAGTCTTGTAATCAAACAAATTGTTAATGGCAAACACACACACACACACACACACACACACACACACACACACACAGAGATCACAGGACATGCTTACCTTCACCCACTCGCTTGGACACTTTTCACTATTTACTTTAAATTGTTAAAATGTGGAATATATTTTTTTGTCCCGCTCCAGCAAAATGAGCAGTCATAACACATTATTATAACTGGTATACAGTTTTTTTTCTTCAATAAATAATTAGTTGCTATGTTACACTGAAGGGAAAATATGATGTTGCTCCTTTGGAATGTCTCCTCAGTGTCCTGCCAAATCTGAGCTGGAAACACTTAGTAGGGAACCTGTGTGTACTATGAACTGCTAATAATTTGCTCAAGGGAAACCACATCTGGACGGATGACTGAGGCAGAGGTTAAGAGTGTCAAAACTAGGCCACCAGTTCTTGCCAGTTGCAGGCTGATAGTAAAGTCCAATGTTAAACAAAAAACTTGACTGCAGGAAATAAGCCTGTTATCATAATATAACCACTTGTCTTAGCTTGCAACAATCTAAAATTGTTCCCTGTTTACGATTTGTGAGTGAGCCAAAAGTCTAAAGACAGACAAATCAGAAATCTTCAGCAAAGCAACTGCAGCCCTAAAGTTATTTATTTTTACTTTCATGGCCAAAAAGTAAAGCAAATAGATGGAACAAGTGTGAAAAAAGGCAAGTTTGTTGACACAGCTATCAGCTTTGTTTGAGGGCTTAGATGATAATCCAAAGATTTCCGTCCTCTGAGCTACTGAACACTGACAACTTATAACTTCTCACAACATCTGCTTTTGGAAACAGAAGCAAACTCTGAAAAGTGTTTAAAAAGTTACAACTTGACTGGAAACCAATTAAACAACATGTGGGACGGAGTGTTTTTTAGCCTGAAGAGGTCATTTCTGTTATACTGGGAGGTTATGATCCAAAGATGGAGTGTTGAACCAGGAAATGTCCAGAAATGGGGAGAGACATAGTAGAGTGGAAAGATATGAAGGTATTTGGTATTTAAATATCAGCATTACAGATAAAAGTTTACGTAATTTTAACCTGTGTCCTCTAAACACTGTTAGAGTTGCTGATAACGCTTTGGTTACGTTGATTAAATGTCCAGTGCTGTAAAACAGACCAACAGCATTGTACTGTTTGAAGGGACTCCTCTGCTTTTAACCACATGAGGCAAAATTTGATGTCAGTTCACTTTCTGCCCAGAATTCTTTACTCTGAGCTAATGAAATCAGTCTTTTTGCTCATGTGCCAATCTGTACTTTTTATTTAAAGGTCTTATATCATGCAAAATAACTTTTTAGAGCTTTTAACAGTGTTGTGATGCTATTACCTAATTATAACATTTACCATAAACTTGTGGCCCAAAGTGGCCTGGTACCAGGTATACTTATGGACCACCCTATGTATGAACATCTTCAGTGTTTGTTATGGACAAACCCTGCATAGCACAGAAGTCCAAAAACAAAACCCTGCTTGGATCCAGATTGGGGAGACACCTACTTCTGAGATTTAGCTTGAGATCGGCCGGTGTAAGCATTAGCCTTGATAGCAGTCGTATCTCCTTCATTGCGTCTTTTTATTCTGAATATATCTCCACTGCATACTCTACCTTTGCTGGACAAGTGGCGGGCGTAGCAACAGTAACTAAAGGGGCGGGGCTCGGCGAAAGGTCAACGGTCTTTTGCATACACTTTTTTGCTATAATTTAAAAAAGCTACAGGACATAATTAAAGTTTTAGATCAACAAAATACAGAAGTAATTCTGTTCATAAACAGGACACCATGCTGCCTCTACTCATGGACTACTGAGCGAGTAGCTTCAGGCGTTCTTTAACGGGCCTTCTTTTAACAAGTGCAAGACAGGACAGTTAAAGGACAGTTTAAATGAACATGGGCTTTTCCACTGTTTTTCACTATGGGGACCTGTTTACCATACTCACTGCCATGTTTGGCATTTCTAGAATTCTCACACAAAAGCTAATGAAATCTAATGTGTTGCAGGTGAGAGAAGAGGACGACACATAATGAGAAACATAAACTTGTGACACATGTGGAAGGTCATTTACATCCCAGACAACAGTCTTTCATTTAAACACCAATAACGGACTTTTTGTGAGAGAAAAAAACACACCTGATGGCAGCAGGCTTTACTTTTCTGAGTCTTAAATTATGATTTAGTTAGTATTTTTTTTTGCACAGCAAGAGTAATTATGAGTTCAGTTATTCCACTTTAAACCAGGAACTTTTGGGGGATGGCTCTCTCTGTCTGAACACAAGCATGTCTGCACATCTCCCCAGGAGTAAAAAGGGACCTTTAACATCTGCAAAAGCAAAGCAAACCTTTTTGTTTTTGGTCTCTGAATAACAAGACTGACTCACTACTTAATGGGTAAATGCACCAAGTCTTTGAGGTTCACAATTATTTTTAATGGGCTGATGCTGTAAACTCATGAGTTACGGTAGCAAGTCTTTCTTTACCAAGTCTTTTTTTCTATGAGGTCATTATTTGCAAACTCAAGATTTTATGTGGAAAATTTTAAGCATCAAGATGATTATAAATGATGTTTGTATTTACTTTATTTGTTTTTCAAGTAATAAATCATTGATAAATCATTGATGCAGACCTCCACAACAGCCTGTCTTTGGTATTCAACAGCATTTTTCACTTTCTGATTGTTATCACATAAAAGTATGAATCTATATTCAGGCTCAGGCAAGTATCAGCCTATATGAGTCTATATGAGACAGTTCAATGAGATTTGTCTGTGGGCCTATCTACAACATCTGAGAGAACCTAAAGGGCTGTACCTAAATCTACAGACTCTTGTTGGAGTTCATTTTTCCGTAACCTCCTCCTTTCAATGAATTCCAGATGTTTAGCAGACGAAAGTGAATTTAAAGAGCTGGAGGGGTGCTGGTGGTTGTGGGGGCTGTTCATTTTCTTACAGTATGTATTATATATGTATGCTGCCTACATAAAAAGAAGCATTCACCCCTTTACACGTGACAAGTATCCAAGTTTCTGCTCAGACATGTTGTCTTTAATCTCTTTAGCAAGTAGCGCAACTTAACTTTAGCTGTAAAATCGAAGACCTAATTTGCATTTGAAGTCAATGTAAATTTAAAGATATGCACATTACAACCAGAAGAACTGTAACCAAAAGTGGGTTCATGCAAACGCTGAGATTTCCAACTCTGTACAAATAACAGAAACGATTCCAAGTCTAATGAAGTCCTGACTTGCACATTTTGGCACAGAAAGTCGACAATTCTGCAAACCCTCAAATTCAAACAGCAGGTCAGGCAAACAAGCAGAGGAGGTGTTTCAAATCTAGAGACTGTGTGTGGTCCGTCTCACTGGAATAACCTGAGGTAATGAAGTCATGAAGGGGAAAAAATATACTGCTCTCCATTTTTATTAAATATCAAATCCTTCAAGCCGGAGGGTCAGATAAAAAAGAAGCCTTAGTCTTGTGTTTCTCTTGACTCCTAATAAAGTGGCAGTCCCCGTGAGAGCTTCTCAAGCACTGGGAATAATAAAAAAAATGCATAAAATCCAGATATTGTCCCTCCAGTTCTGTCATTGAAAGCACATTACTGAGACGTTTCAACTCTTGGAAACAACTGAACAAATATTTGCTAAGTCTTGCATGTTTTTAGTCACTCTTTTAAATATATGTGAAGTTGATGAGAACTCAGTGTTTTGCTGTGAACTTCTCTGACCCCTCATTAGGACCATTAAGGCGTCCCTCAAACCACTCGAAGCACCACCGTACACAAATAACTGACTTTCAGATCTAAATCACGGTTTCATATGCACCATTTTTTGTCTGAGTCACTGGATCAGGACTGCAGACTCATTGTTTGCTTTCCTTCCTGGTAGCAGCGTGTGCTGGCTACTGCACATGACATTGGCAGCAGATGTGGTGGGGCCCAGAAAAAATAAACTTGCCGACGATGATGCAGACGGCAAAAGCTAAATATTGACATAGCGACCTGTAATCAGATTCACACACATGACAGAATGGAAATAAACAGCAGCGTTTGCTCGTGTCGCCTCTGCTGACCCTCCCACCACAACACAGGAACCCCAGCTCAGAGAAAAAAAAAAAACCAGCAGCCTGCAACTCTCAGCTCAGCTGATCTGGTAATGAGAACTTGCCTCTGACGCCAAAGGGTGGGAATAGGAAAAAAGATGTTTTATGCTGTATATAGTAATTACTTGTGTGACAGTGCTGCCTTCTTCCTGCTTGCACATCATACTTTGTGATTAAAATTAGGATTCAAACCGAAAGCTTGATAAAGATTTCCAAATGAAACAGTGAGTTTCTGAAGATGGAGTGATTGAAAGTACGAAGATATTGTGCGTTAAAGCTTTATTAAAACCTTTTATTATGCAACAACAAACTGTGATTCAGTGGGGGTTAGAGCCTTCTGTGTTTGACTTAAGCTAATGTTTTAAGAGATAACCTTTCTCTGCATGTGTTTATAAGATCAATGTTAATCCAAGCATCTGTTTATTGGTGAAAGTCACAGTTCTGGCTCATCCTCTGCGGAGAGAGAAGACATTAAGCCTGCATTCTCTGGGCCCTATAAATTATGGCTCCAGATAAAAAACCTTCATGTGGTTGGAATCTGGAGATTAAACAATGGTCGTAAATCAGGCACATCTGGGGCGTGATAAATCTGCCGTTCTATCTTTAAACTCATCTCACTGCGAAACCCGTTTACCAGGATTTGAGGAGCTCTGGGTGCAGATAGAGGGATCACTTTGGGATGGAGATTATCTCACGCTGCTGTGTTGTTCATCCATGAAAATCTCTTCCTGCTGTGGATCAGCATGTACTTGGAATCAAACTCAGGGAATTAAATTATTTAGACACTCACATTAGGTTCCAAGAATGATTTTGGCTCACTACAAGAGTTTTTTTTTTTTTTGCTTTCCGCCAATCCACAAAAAGACACATGATTGACGAAAACATCTTTATTTTTGGGTTCAAACTTTTGAGAAATAGATTCTAACTTTGTGTAACTCTTAATAACAGATTAGCCTGTAATCATACTGGCAGCAACTAATTTTTAAATCCTTAAAACGTGTTTTCTTCTCACTTTTTTTTTTTTAAACTTGTCTTAAACTCATGTGCATGAATTTAATGCCATAATTATTTTGCCAGACAGCCTCTCCCATATTCACATGCTGACATATGGCAGGTCATTCTTTCTTAATTAAGAAGTGTTTTATGTCAAACTCAGAATACAATTGATTATTGAATGTTGCTGAAAAGGCAAGCAGGCTTTGATCAAGCATTACTCTCATCTATATTTGAGTTACACGTGCCATTATTATTTCTTTCTGGCTTATTTGCAGCAGATGTTTGGGAGCTGATTTTTAGTATTACACACTAGATCATCTGCTATACATTTACCCTTTTTTTGTTTTGTTTTCTATAAGTAAAACACAGTCAAATTTAATGTCTGACTTGTTTTATCACTTGCCAGTTGACCAAAGTAACGAGGAGCATGAAAGCACTGTGCTGAGCTTTGTGTTTTGTGTCACTAAGGCCTTCAAACACATGTTCATGTATGCAAGATGTGCATTTTTATCACTCGCAAAACCTTTTTGTTCTTCTGTGGTATTGTTTTGAATGTATTGTGATTCCTTCAGGTCACAGAGCATAAAAAGTAGAAGTAACCATAACAAAAAGATGTGTTGCTATAATCTCAGAGAGGATTAAAATGTATTAATCAGCTGTAGTTTCAGTCAGCATTAATGCAACAACAGGGTAATATTATTATACACTGTAAATTGTCCAATTTCTGTTAAAGGTTGGATATGGAACACAAACACTATAGCAACATCTAGTGTGTGTGGATGTTGTAGCTACAACAGCAGAACACGGTTTCCAGCTGTCGGGATGCCAGATTTGTCATTTTTCTGTGCGTTTTGATGCATCAAAGCTTCACCTAAACTCTCCTCTTCTCTGGTCGCTCCTCTTCTGAGAAGGATAAATAAATCTTCGGGGCTCTGAAGCAGCTGCTTGACTTGCAGACTCCGCCATTTTTACTGTGCCAAACAGACTATTTATCATATCAGGTAACCCACAATGGAGCCGCTATTGGCTGGTAGATGTAAACATGGTGCCAACGTTGTGTCTGTCAAAACCAATGTTTTATTATATTTCAATTCAAGTACAATTTTTAAAGAAAATACGGTACTTTCATTCTGCGCCCCTCTAAATGCCCCGTGGGGGTATATTTTTTTTTGTAGAGATTTGTATGGAACCGTTCCATTTTCAACCTTTAAGGTAAAATATGAAAACGAAACAATTGAAGACTCATCTTTTCCTCTGGATAGAATGCAACTCATATGGTTCTGTTTATGTGCAGCATATTCTAAGATCTCAATGAAATTTCCAAATGCTGCTTTTAACTTCAATGGAAGGGAGTAAATGTTGGATGCCTGGATAAACTGTCAGCTTAGACCAATTTTGTCCTCAGACATCTGGGTCACAAGATCTGGCCCATTAATATCCTTTCAGAGCTGCACATTTTTGGCTTCACCACACAGGAGTGCAGATAGCAACTCAGATGTCACCAAAGGACATCAAGAACCTCTAAAACAACTATAAGGGTCAGACTGATTAGCTGGACAGAAAGTATGTTAGAGATTAAGGAGAGTAATTTTGTTCCAAATTAGACTAACTATTGATTGGTGAACAGGTTAGGGCATCACTGGCTAATCTAGATGAGAAATTGAGTGCATCATGGAAAGAAGAAAACAAGATCAAAGGACATCTGTTTCAATGAGATAAGTGTGATGTGTTTTTCCACATGCACATTTCAGGTCATTTGTAGAACTAAAACGAGGAATTTCAGAATAACAACAGGTTAATCAATAAAGCTGTGTTAAGAAATGTAGAGAAAAAAGTAAATCTAAACCAAGTTTCCCATAAAAGTGTGATGATTCCCATAAAAAGGATGATTGATTTTGAACTAATGATTTTATGATATATTTTGGTGTTATCAGAATGGGTTTTAATATATACTTTTTTTACACATTGAGCCAAATTTAGTGTTTTTTTTGTTTGTTTTCTTTTACAAAAGGCTGAATATATTAATTTTTGTAACACATGAATAAATTAGCAAAATGCAAATTTTGGAGACGAAAACACACAATGATTTTAATTGCTAACACACTGTTGGATAAAAGTACTTACTTCAAATTTCATGCATGCACTACTCTCCCATTTCATAAAAATCTAATTGGTTGCAAATTTGAATGTAAATTCTTCTCCTCTCTTTTTTTGGTATTCTGATAAGAGACATTTACAATTTTTTTTACAGACTTGTCTTCTTTTTGTCATTTACATTGACAGTATACTCACAAGGAGTTTTCATGAATCAAATACTTTGAATATAATTTAATCAATTACTATGAGTGCTACACAGAATAAATTGTACTGTATTTGTTTTATTCCATGACTGTGTCACAAATTTTAATAGCTAACACACTAGCTTGAGTAAAACAGCTTTAAACTCCCTCTTGGCACTTTCATACAAACATCCTTCCTGGTGGTTTAGTTTGCTAAAGATTCAGTTTCTGAGAAGAACTTTCAGTTTTATCTACGGTGTTATAAGAAATTTGTCAAGTCTTTCTGAGATCAGTTAAATGATGAAGACTCCAGATACACTGATGAAGTGGAAAGCATCTCGACATGTGCCTGAAACTGTTTTAGGGTTCTTATCTTCCAGCTGGGACGTGACCAGCAGTGTGAAAAGAAGCTCCAGGACTGACGAGGTGAGATGGAAACGTCCGAAATCCTTGTCAACTTGAGATGTTTGCTTTGTAACAATCCTTTAAAAAGAAAATGTTTAACTTGTCTGGCTGCTTTAAGTGTGACAGGCTTGTTTTTTGCTTTCTTTTTTACTTTTCTAATGATGATGAATGAAATGTTGCTTTTTGGTCAACGGAAACACTTCGACAGATGTTGGACAGTTTGTCACAGAATGTAGTTACAGCACTCGTGCACACCTCAAAGAAACTGTTTGGTGATTTCCACACTTGGATTTCACCACCTGTGTTTGTGGTTGTGGAGAGATTAAATGATTTGATGTGTAAACACGGTTCAGGTCATTCAATCAATCAGGCACTCTTTCAGGGTACATTATACTTTTTATGGTTGAAGCATCAACTCTTTTATTTAAATACCACAATATTAAATTACACAAAAATAGAGAGAGAAATCATTTTAACAATGTGCAGCTAATGTTAACATGCTAAGAAACAATAATAAAGACGCAAAAAAGATTAACTGTTAAACATCCATAGACTGTCTCGTGGTAGCATTTAGCTAAGCTTCAATTAAAACTTTTAATATTCCTCAACAGATCTGCTAACCTCTTTATTACAATTTTTTTATTTCAGTCCCACTTCATAGTTTCGGATCACTTCAAACTCCAATGCAACTGTTTCTCTGCCTTTTTATGGCTGTTTCACAAGACATTGTGAAACCACAAATTAGTGAAAAACATTGTCCTCAGTGAGTCTTTTGAGCTGCATATGAAGCAGGGCTCAGATTTCCCAGCCAAGACAAAACTTTAAGACATTCTGACAGAAACGTCTGAGAAAAGAGAAACCGAATCCTGCACATGTCATTGTAATTTGGGAATACTGTATGATTTAAAGAGTGGAGAGCGCAGGACTGTGGAAACGTAGAACTCAGAAGCAGGACACACAAAGGACATTTTGTTCTTTGACAATGGAAACCTTGTTGGCATTTTTAGTGCCTTGGAGAAGGCTAAAGATAAACAAGAGTTTGCTGTCCCTGAATTTCTGATGAGATTTTATCTCTCTCAACCTTTTACTAATGGAAATATGTTAGCTTGGTATTGATCCAAAGCAAATCTTTCTGTGTTGGATTCATTATTTAATTTATTTGGCTTATAACTGTTTAACTTTATTGTTAAATTGCAACATAAATTTACAAAAATCTCCAGAGTTTCTATGAAAGTTGTTGTACCAGCTCGTGTCCAGTTTCCTGTCCCTGTTTTTCCAGCGATGGAAAGACTTACAGTGAGATGTCCAGATAACCAAACAGACTGATTCCCTTAAACATGTGTTTGAATTAGATGTTGCTCAGATTATTTGACCTTTGCTGTAGAAAGTTGAACACCAGAGGAAATCTCATAACACTTAAGCTGCTTATCTGTAAGACTTCAGAGACAACCTGACATCTTTAAACACATCAAGCTGGAATCATTTTGTTTCAGACACATTTCTTTTTTTATTCCAGTTTGTACAGATCAGTAATCACCTCTGACCAGGTACAGGGATTATATACTGAGTTCCAGTTGCCCACCTAAAACGAAGAAAAAATCAGATTGTCAAATACTGTAAAAATATTTTTATTCCAGCTTTAATAGCTACAGTGTCCCTGTCTCAATAAACAAATACATGCCCATAAACATGAAGAAGAAAAAAGGGGACAAAGGAAAATCTCCTCTGTGTGGATGTAGATTTATTTTCATTATCTGATTATCACGTGTCAGTGGTCAATGACAGATCATCACAGATATCTATTATCCAGATGAGCTTCACTGGAAGCCAATATATATATTGTACTCACCTGACATTCTATTTATGCATGACTGTAATAATATCTATTCATTTATAATTCAGAAAGAAGTAAATGTTGCAGAATTTTGTAACCAGATTGGAGATAATTTGATCTAAAGTGGCCAAAGATTTAATGATTTTGTGCAAATCATCTTCATCCTTCACATGTTTGTCAATTAAACTGCACAACTCTTGAGCTGGGCCCTTATAATAACTCTGTATTTCACTGTATTTCACCTTTATCCGTCTTAATACGTCTTGACTTTTCGTAAATTTTAGATTTCACTTACCAGCATGTAAACAGACACATTTTGTTGCTACCTGGCTAACGTGGTAGGAGCTTTAAATACATGATTTTACAGAAGCTGATTTAGAAACCAGAACAGAGCTCACATAAGGGTAAAACTGAACCACGTTAGCAGTTCTTTTTTCTTTTTAAGCCATTTGATATGCGCTGATTAGACCTGCTTATGCTTGCACACTGAGTTCTCGGCAGAAGCATAATTTTCCTCTTTCACTTCCTCACCTTTTTATTCTTCCTGCTCTTCCCCCTTGTTTCCCTTTTCCCCTCTTATTGGTTGTCTGTCTCCTGTCTGTGGTTCCCGTGGATCCGCCCATGTAAACATACACGTTTCACCACCAGCAAACTGCCAAAACCCTTCAATTTGTCACTTACCAAGTCAGTGTGTTTTGTGGCTTGCAAGGTGCTAGCATTGGCACTTGAAAGGGAAACCTCAGGCTAAGTAAGGCCGGAGATGGAAGAGATGTGGTTGATGGTTTACGTTGCTTTGTAGGTGTGCTGAAAGTGCAAACCACCAAAGTGCCTCCAAGAGAAACCAATACAGCCTTCGTCTGTTTACCCTACAGATTTCCAATTTTTCTCCTTCAGTCAAGACTGAATCTGTTTCAAACTACATTATGCAAGAAGAGTCCTCGTATCACTGGCAGTTCAACTAATCTGATGTTCTCTGGCAGAATCCACATCCCGGCATCTCCGTGGTGAAAGCCACAAACCCTCCAGTCAATATCAAAACGTGTCAGAAGAAGTTAAAAAGTATAGCTCAAAAGTGAAAATTTAAATTTCCTCACATTTGCTTTCCATGTGTAAATCTAACGTTTTTCGCAGTTTATAGACGTGAAGATTGACACACATAGTTTTGGACATACTGTAGTTTTAATGCTAAAGAAGAGTTTGCTGAATGCTTGGAAAATCTGTCAAACTAAAGCTCAGCAGAAGATGTAAACAAGGACATAATGAGCAGTCAAAGAAGTGAGAAAACTGGATTGAACCTCTTAAAATTCCTCATTAAATAAAACAAACACAAAAAATTCTAATTTTTCACCAGATGTGAAGAGCAGAAACAACAAGATGAAGATGTGAACATGAAAACTTCTTCTAACCACAGACTTAGTGCCAATTTAATGTTTCTTTTTATTACCTGATTTACTGATAAAGATCTACAGTCTAACAGTTTGATTAAAAGCAATCAGGCAAGTTTTCTGCACTTGAGCTGCAGTAAAACATCCTGCTTGGACTGAACTTCACTCCACAATGAATATCTATCAAAGTAACAAACATATTGAAAAGAAATGTATCTGAACTGTAGTTTTTTTTTATTTGTTTTTAATTGTTTGACACTTAGTAATGACAACTTTTAAAAAAAAAATACAATTTGACATTTATTGTATGTGATCTGATACTTATTATTAATTTGTTTGTTTATTATGTGTTTACTTATATATTCATCTATTTACCATATCATAAACTTGTAAAAAATATTAGGGTGAAAATATTCCAGTAGAATTTAGCACATTTGCATAATGGACTGCTGCAGTGATGAAAGTCTTTGTGTAATGTTCCAATTTTTAAACACACACACACACAAATCTAAAAACTTATAATTGGCTTGGTTGCAAAACTGTTCATGCTGCGCGCTGATATATGAATCTGTTAGTTGGATTCCAGTTGTTGCTGAAACATCTGCTGTTAGCAGATTAAATATGTGGCTTCTGTGCCACAGAACTGAATATACAGCCATCATCTCTGCCAGCTTTTCAAACTCAGGGTGTGTTTCTGACATCATGACGGGTTCTCACATGTAGAGATTTCAGCAGCCATCGTTTGACAGCTGAGGAAATCAAGTGTCAGTGGTTTTTGTGGGTGTTGGGCAAAAGAAGATCCAGAACCATGAGGATTTTTTTTTATAATATCATACAGTGGCCTTTTGTCATCTACTCAAATGCACACACAAGCAGATGTGCTCAACACACATTTGCCGACACACTTCTGTTGTTTCCACAGTTTCTGTTCACCAGATGCAGCAGGAAACAGATGACAAGAAGAAGGACAGAAAAAGAGGGAAGATACTCAGATTTGGAGCTACTGAGGTGTCGACTGATAAGAGTAAAAGCAGGAAGGAGAGAAACCGAGAAGGGAGAGGAAGAAGTGAATAGAGACATGCATATGTCTGATGATTCATGCCTGCAAGGTGAAGGAGTGGAACAGTGAGGTCAAGGGGACTGCAAACAGGGGAGGGGAATGAAGGAGGGGAGGGGGAACAGGGACCATAAACTTCATTTGGCCCAGCTGAAGAAAACACATGCTGGCGTCATGATGATATCTGTTTTAAACATGAGGCTGGCCTGAACAGGTTCCTTTACTTTCTCTCTGCACTCAGCATTTCCTCTATTCTTCCTCCTCTTTTTACAACCTTCTTAATGTTGCTTATACATCCTTATAATACAAGGTTTTACTCATACATGAAAGATTTAGTATAAATCAGAACATTTGATGACTAAATCCAGAAGACGTTAACTCTAAGTAACAAAAAGTCTGAAGAACTCTGATTTTATGAACTGATCTATTTCTCAGTTTCCGCAAAGGCTTTGAGAACGCAAGAGGGGGTCAAACCAGAACACAGCAAAGACCCAAGAGCCTCCTCAAGATATCTGGAGAATGCCGAACACAGCCGACAGATGAAGAGACAGCTGCACTCGTCTGAAAGCTGAGGCTCTCTCAGGAACGACGAGTTACAAGGCCACTCACACACGACTGTGTTTGCTTAGTCTCTGACACAGAAAGACAACCAACATGTGAGATGGGAAGAAGGGGAGAGAATAGAGAGAGAAAAAAGGGGGCAGGGGAGATGAGGGATCGAGGGTAAAAGATCAAAGTTAGCACAAAAACAGATTCTTTCAAAAAGAGGAGACGCTGTTACATGAATGCTCCATGCTGCAGCCTGTGTAACATATTGTTAAGCTTCTTGTAATGAATTAAGGTGTTGAATGAATATTGTTTACAAAGTAGAAACTTTTCCACGTTCTAAAATTTACATTCACAGTTTAAACAACATAGTTTATGTTTCTTAATAATCAAATACTGGATGCTTGTTACTGGTTCACATAAACTAGATTCTCAAACAAAAAAAGTTAACAATTTGAACTTTTTGTTTATAGCAACTAAGCAGATGTTCATGAATTTTTATTTTTTTTTTGTATTTGTTTTTCAAAATGTTCCCAACTAGCATGACTGATAAAATGTAACAAAAAGTGCACTGGTCATTATAACTTTTTACTTTGCAGCAAAAATCTGATTTTTTGTTTCTATTTATGAGCGTCTTTCCAATTTTTAAATAGATTGCACATTACATACACATTTTATGTTAAGAAATAAGGCTAAAAAATTGCAAAGGAATCAAAAAATAATGTCTGACTGTATAGGATAACGTCAACATTTAATAATAAGACATAAACAATAAAAGGAGGAGACTTAATGCTGAAAAGATAGAAGTTATAGCTTGTGGGAAGATAAGGGCCACAAAGAAAACCAAACAGGGGTGTAAACCCACTTTAACAGGCCCACACACAGAAAACTTCAACCAAAAGGTGTCAGTCATTGTCCTAGTTGGTGGCCAAACCCAATACCCACCCACCCATACACACACACACACTTAAACAGCTGGCCAAGCTACACTTGTATTAGAGATCGCAACAAGTTTGTATGAAGACAGAAATTCTGTTTGAAGTCGTGTCATTTGGTCAGTGAGCCACCAGAAGTATTTACAAGCTCTCTCATTCACCTTTATTTCCCCACAGCTGCTTCAACACCACCTGATGGTGACAGCTGAGCCAGAAACATGAGAAAGACTCAACTAAATAAGAAAAGGACCAACAATTAAACTCAAAATCAAACTATCGTCCTAAAAGATGATAAAAGATACAGGCGTTTATGAAGGCCTGTGTCTGTTCACTGTAAAAAACTTTTTGTCATGTTTTCGGACCATTATTTAAATTTTGTCTCTCTTTTTGAAATCACCTCTAATCCAGCAGGGATATTTTAGGACCAGATACTGGTCCACCAGTGATCTAGCACCATCTGCTGGCCAACATCAATACAAATCAGAGTGAATAACGAGCTGGATCTGAGACATCTGAGCAGATACTGAAGGGTTTACCTGTATATGTAGGTCCACCCACATCGGTTCCACTCTGTTTAAGTTCTAAATCAACAATATGAAGATGTGGCTAAGAGGATAAGCCAGAAACAATAAGTTCTTCTCTCCAAAAAAATCTAAATACTTTATACATAAAACTGTCTGATTGCAGAAAGTTTTTGATCCTGTATATACAAATAGAAATTAGATTAAACTAACAGCAGTGTTTTGCAGGTAATATTTGGGTGTGAGGCGCAAAAAAAACATATTATAGTTTCCTAAAATTCTACAGAATCATTTTGAGCAAATAATGTGAGATAATTTACAGTAATAATAGTCAAGAAATATTTCATTGGCTCTTTAGAAGACTTTGATCATTTTCCAGTAAAAGTACTGAAATTAAAACTTAAAATAAAAACAAAGAAACAAGGATTACAATTTCTGTTTTTAACAGACGGAGTTGTGAATTGCTAGAATATGTTTTCCAATAGTAAAGCAACACTGTTTAAAGTTTAAGACGATGCGAGTCCTCGAACTTCCTGCCAGCAGACACATGCACCTGCCACACAACTGTAACAGTAAAAAACCACTTCCTGTGAAAATCAGAGCTCAGTTTAAAACACACGAATAACATCTCGCACAAAAATGCAAACAATCAGAACCCAAACAAAACTGAGGTCCCAAAATTGGTACGTTTGTAACCATGAAATTACAAAGTTACTTTATAGTTTATTCAGCTATAAAAACAGAACTGCACAGTGCAATTTTATGAAAACGGTTGGTTTTTAAATTAGGTCCCTAAGAAAAGCTAAATCTCTTTTTGTTAATTTGTTCCTATTTCCCAGGCCTTTGATTCGGCCACTGTGGTAGGGTAAGCGTTTATAAATTGAGGGGTTAGCAGCAGAGACACTTTCTGAAAGCACACAACTGTGTCGGGTCAGAACCGGTATGGTTTTGATTTAGAGAATGTGCCAACGTTCCAGCAGATGCTGATCACTGGGGAGAGCTTGTGAAAACCATGATGGATTTCACAGACATGGTTTTCAAGCTTGAGGTTTCATCACAAATCCATTTAAGCTTTTATGTCTTTTTGGCTAAATATAAATAATCCTTTTTATCTTTTATTTGTCCGTTTTGGGCAAATAAACTTATGGGAAAGTATGATATAGAACTGAAAAAGCCTATTGAAATGCATTTCTTTTTATGACCCTCTGCTGTGTGTGTGTGGAAGAAAAGAGATTAGGGTATTTTGTGGAAAGAGCTGCTGGCACCAGAATGAATGAGCAGCTCAGCTTGTAGTATTCACCACCATTCATTTCAATTTCCACGGTGTTAATGAGAAAAGAACCTGGGCAGAGAATTCCCTGTTCGACAGACGATGAGCGAGTTGTACACAGCCGAGCTTAACAAGGAAAAAACACAGTTTCTAATCCAAGAGTTTATTCATGTCTTTCACTGTTTTTTTAATCCAGGTGTTTTATTTTAAAATATGAAATCACTGAGACACCTGTCCAGTTTTCAGACTTCCCATTTTTAACATTTACAAATGAGTTTTGACTAAAATGAGAAGTTAAAATTATAACTGTCTTTGTTGCTGCCTAGAATAATATAGTCATATAGTCGAGCTTTGTTTTGAAGATGTGCCTTGAAAAGGTTGTGGTTTAGGTGTTGGGCGGCTGTAGCCTAGCAGGGAGGGAGATCGCCTCTCGTTCAAAAGACTGGGGTTCGATCCCCGGTGCCGGCAGGCTACATGTTGAAGTGTCCTTGGACAAAATACTGAACCCCACAACTTCCTCCCAGGCAGCCCTCTACTCCTCACCTCATGGATCACGATGGGTCAAATGCAGAGTTGAATTTCCCCAAGAAGGATTAATAAAGTAAACATTTAGTTTAGAAATGACATGGATCATCCTTAACTTGAAGGAGGCCCTTCAGCAAGGGAGTCCACATTGGAACCTTATAATGAATTTAAAAAAATGTCTAATAATTAACACAATAGTTGCAAATGTAATGCACAAAATGCCAATCAGAACATTCCCGCACAGGTATGATGGTGATAAACGACATACATGTTGTAGCCACAGCTATCCTGGGACACACAGGTGAGACTGCCAGACACAGGTGCCACCGGACCCTTTGACCACCACCAAACAGCCAGGGACGGTGCAGCGTTTTACCCAGGGAGCAGAAAGTCGAACCAGTGACCCTCCAGTTACCAGACGACCTGCTCTACCTCCTGAGCTACTGCTGCTCTGAGATGAAGGTAAACATACATGACCAATGTAACACATTGTGGGTGTAGTTCTAGTAAAACAGCAGATGGCATAAAAGTCAAACAAAACACAGTTAATATGTCAATATTTAAGAAACACCTTCTCAGTGCTGATAAGAAATTTTGGCAAAATGTTTTATCTCCATAAATATTTTATTGCCAACACATTGATCCTATCCAGGCAGCACGCCATTAAACAACATAAAAAACAAATACTAGCTGCTGATTTTGTTGAAGAAATAACAAAAGGTTCCCATTTCATCTAATTGAAACGTTTGGATTCATTTCAATCACGAAAAGGCAGATTTAATGATGAACTCTTTTAAACATGGAAAATAAGAAAACATCAGAATATAGAACATTTAAACTGTTTGGTAGATTATTTATTTTTTGTTTGCTCAGTTTGTATCAATAACAGGATATTTAATGCACTAAAAAGTAATATTGCATCGTATCTGTGTGACTGTGACAGCCAGGACATGGTATGTTTCATATAGGAGGGAGTTTAGCAGACATCACTGTATTCAGACAGAAAGAGAAAAATAATTACTGATAACATTTTTATTTGAAGATAATTAGCATGACAAGGAAAATATTTAATCGGTCTCCTTTTTGTATTAGCTTTGAGTTTAGAGTTTTTCAGTCTATAACTCGCTCTGTAATACTTTCAAACCCTGTGATGGACTGGTGACCTGTCCAGGGTGTAACCTCTCGTCCAATTACTGCTGGGGGTGGGAACCAGCCCCCTAGTGACTCTGCAAAGGGACAATAAGGTATAAAAAATAGATGGATGGATGTAAAACTTCACATTTCTACTCCATCTGCACATCCTTAAACTGCAGATTATAGTCAAAGTGATTACAAATATTTGTCTGCCTGAAATTGATGTGAAAGCTGTTAGACAGGGAGATTGAAAAGCTGTAGCCAACTGAACAAACACAATCTAGATGAATAATGAACCCACCTGTATGATGGGAGTCCAGAACGACAAAGAATCGACTGCAGCTCCAGGAGCACGACTCACTGATTAACCTCTCACAATACAGCCTGACAAATATACAGACAGATTCATGTAAGCAAACCTCCTCTAACCTGTAAATATATTCAAAAAAACAAGGTACAAAATATGTGAGTGTGAACTGCATGGACTGTAAACCTAAGGGAAAAATCGAGCTGTCCGGCCCCCCCACCAAAAAAAAACAAAACAACTACAGCAACATGCCAAATGTAATGCGATGTATTACATGAGTGTAAGAAGATGTATGAAGATAATAACTGCTGACTATCAGGAACTGAGCAGTTTCAAACCCTCATCTGTTTATTCTGACCCTGATAACACAGTTTAGTTATGCTGCTGTAGGTTCAGACTCCTGGAGAACTTACTGACCACGTCTCGTCCCTCTACTCTCTTCACTCTCCATGTTTTCATTTATTATTGTTGCTGCCATTAACTTTAACTCTTTGTTCTTCCATAAAAATGATGACTGGCCCAACCCTCCTGCGATCATCTGTCTCTTTCCTGAACGTGGCTCAATCTGAACCCGGTTCTGCTGGAGGTTCTTCCTGTTAAAAGGGAGTTGTTTCTTTCCACTGTCACCAGTTTGTGCAGCTTAAGATGGAGGATCTTATTAAAATGATTTTATGAAATGTACTGCTTACCTCAGACAGGAATTGTTTATTGCACTGAAACGGATCCCATTAGTTTGATTAAACTGCGTTTAATAACTTGTACTCAGGACCTGTTGATGTGAATCGGACTTGTTTCTTCTGCATAGCTTTGAGATGACATGTTGGAAATTGACACTATATGAATAAACTGAACTGAGTTGAACTTTTAACACCTCGTACTTTTTGCTTGCTTATATTACAATATCTGCCTTCTGAAGCATATCAACTTATCTAAGATGTTGGTAAATATTTTACACCTGACTTCCTCCACAGCAGCTGCTCAAACTCTTAGCTGCTGAAGGCTCCAATACAGCCCTGAGTTGCATGGTGCTCAAGGCGAAAAGGGGATTTTGGCGCCCCCTACTGTCCTGAACAGAAACAACTCAATAACTGGATTGTTTTGCAATAAATATTTATTTATACTAAAATGAATAGTACAGAGTGCAATAAAAAACACACCCAAAACAATATTAACGTAAACAATTATAAGAAGTAACAAATAAAATGCCTTCACTCTTTGTTAAAAATAATTGGGATTTGGCACCACCTCCAGCAGATGGCGCCCTGGGCACTGGCCTGAGTAGCCTATGCTCATGGGCCAGCCCTTCTCCAATACATTCAAAACAACAACAACAAAGACTTCTTTACTAAACAGTCATATACATCAAAAGCATTCGTTCTCCTCCCAAAGTAAAAATCCTTTCTAAATCTAACCAAAGACAAAAGAACTGTTAAAAACTGGCACAGTAAATTATTCAAAACTTTGGTAGCACTGACTGTTGCCCTGAAACAAGAAGGTCCTGGGTTTGAAACCAGGCTGGGACCTTTCTGCATGGAGTTTGCATGTTCTCCCATTAGGTGTGTGCTTTCTCTGGGGACTCCAGCTTCCTCCCTCAGACCATATGCCTGAATAGCTAATACTTGTACAGCGTTGTTCAACTCAAAGGACACAAAGTGTTTCACACTACAGTTTGTCATTCACGCATACATTCACACGTTTGGTGGTGATAAACTACACACAGCTGTCTTGGGACACACACTGACAGAGGTGAGACTGTGAGGTACCACCAGACAATCTGACCACCACCAAACAGGCAAAGTGGGTGAGGTGTTTGCCCAAGGACACCACGTGACCCTCCGGTTACAAGATGACCTGCTCTACTTCCTGAGCAACTGCTGACCAATGGAGGAATGAAGGATAACTGGTAACTCTAAATTGTCCCCAGGTGAGTGCTTGTCTGTCTATATGTTGTCCTGTGATGGACAGGTGACCTGTCCATGTGACCCTGTCTCTCACCCAATGACTGCTGGAGATAGACACCAGCTCCCTGAGACCCTGAACAGGAACAAGCAGGTTTAGATAGTGATTTTTGTACAAATACATAAAAAAAAAATTCTATATTTTACAACTTATTTTTTTAAATGACAAAAAAGACATTAATTTTAAAAAATTGGTATATTAAAAAATAAACATTTTATAAGGCCTCTTGCTCTTTTATGGTCCACGTAGAACTGATCCATAAATGTCCCAGTTTCAAACTGCAGAAGAAAATTTAATCTAACATTTGGTAAATAAAAAAGGGGGTGCACTACAAAGTAAGCTTATTTAGCTCACTATCGCCATGGCAACATACACCAAACTCATCTGTTCAGATCCAGTTTTTGGTTCAATTTTAAAAAGCAACACACTGACATGTCCCCTGAGAAAATCACAGACGTAAAACTCAGACTGTTATTAAGTACCGATTCCTAATATTGTAACATTTTCTAATCTTTTAATTTAACTTAAATAATCGTCAGACAAACATCCATTTAAATCCCATATTAAAGAGCAAAAAGCAAAGATCCACAACCTTTAAAACTTTCTTGGACTAATTGTTGTTTCTTCACAATTCACCATCATAAAAACTGTATTTACACAAAAAGCTAATTTCTTAAAAATCCAAAGCTAGCTGCCAGAAACAGTTTAAAAAAAAACTTTAAGTTACAACCATTAAACCACACACACATGAAAACCCATTCGGATCCAACATCCCAGTTTAAAGACCATTCAGCATGTTTTTACATCCACACCTGAGCTAAAACCTGAGCCCTGAACTATGAAGCAGGATGACTGAGGTCACTCCAGGTTTGTTCACATTGTACCAGAATCTGTGACGATGAGAATATGGAGATGATGACAAAACATTAGATCTTTTGATGATGTAATAGCAAGTTCATCACTTTTTTCCTCCTTTGCAGGATTATTTCCTGCTTCAGGATTGTTGCATGAACACAAACATAACAAGTGGCAGAAATCCTGTGCTGACTTACAGAGGTAATAACCAGCTTTATAATACCACTAAGAACCTCACTGTTAGGTCTCTAAGTTGATCCTGCTTCATATTACAGCCCACTGATTGAGCTTAACACATAAGAACATACTGATAAATATAATTGTCATTAACTTAAAAAACCCTGACTTGGTGCATTTAAGACAACAAATCTAATTCATTTAAAACATTAATTCATTTCTGATTGTTCCTTTTCATCCATCCCAGTCGTGTCTGTGGAACTTTGTGACTCGTTTGCATGAACGCGCTTGTGTTTGTTAAGTTTCGACCAGTTGGAGAATTGATCCCCACAGATGATGCACTTATAAGGCTTCTCACCTGTGTGCATTCTCATGTGACCCTTCAAGTCTGTCCTGTGACCAAAGTTTTTATCGCACACCGTGCACTTGTACGGCTTCTCACCCGTGTGCGTTCTGATGTGCCTTTTCATCGTCGTCCTGGTGGTAAATTTCCTCTTGCAATAGCTGCACTTAAAGGGCTTTTCCCCCGTGTGCACTCGCACGTGATTCTTGAAAGCAGACGAATCGGCGAACTCTTTGCCGCAATCTTTGCAGATGTAGGGCTTCTCACCGGTGTGAATCCTCATGTGCTTCTTCATGTTCACACAAGAGCTGAAGCTTTTTCCACACATGCTGCATACGTAGGGCTTTTCTCCCGTGTGGACACGGACGTGCAGGTCGAGGTTGTAGCGACGGTTGAACCCGTTCCCACAGACGTGGCATTTGAAGGGCTTCTCGACAGAGTGGATGACTAAATGTTTATTAAGATCCCAACTCTCCCTGAACATTTTCCCACACGTGTCACATTTAAAAGTCTTCTCAACCGTGTGCGACTTCAAGTGAAATTTGTAGCTTTTGAAATTCGTCATCACTTTGCCACACGTTTCACACTTGAAAGGATTTTCCTTTACCTCAGCATCAGCATCATTATCTGATGCACCATCATCGCCCCGATCATCGACAGTCGGCTCTGCTTTCTCAGTTAACACCGTGACGTCCTCGCTGTGTTTCTCGGGTTTATTTTTTGTTGACATGGAAATTCCATCTTTGTGTCTCTTCTGTACTGAGTTCGAACTTTCACCTTCATTTTTTCTCTTGAGTGATTTTGCCACTTTGCTTTTCGAAGATGTACTAGGTTTCGTTTTTGTGGACTTCTTGCTTTTAGCTGATGTTGCGCTGAGATCACTCGACTTAAGTGCTGATTTTGAAGTCGTCGCCCGTTTCCCATCACCGGTTCTCTTAAACGGCACATTTTCAGCACTTTTCTCCTCGTTGGCGTTCTCATCGCTCTGGTATTTGTCTAGTGCTGGTGTTGAACATGAGGTGGACGTTGCCTTCTCCTCTTCAGGTTTCCAGCTTGATGCCTCACCTGTACTTTCATTCAACAGTTCATAAGTTGGACTCGTTGTGTTTTCAGCACCTGCAGAGGCTGGAGCGGTTTCATCCTTTGATTTCAGGTTATTGCTGCGTTTTGTTTTGTTCTGCTTTGTTTCCAAGCTCGATGCTTTTCTATCTTTGGCCTTTGATTTTTCTGTTGGTTCAGATTTTTTTCTTGATGTTTTCTCATCTTTAGTTTTCTTTTTAGGCTTAAGTTCAGTCTTGTTGGATGATTTCAGTGTCTTTTTGTTACTTTTCTCATTCTGTGTTTGATCTTTAATAGATGAAGTGCTCCTATCGGTTCTCTTCAGTGACGTTTCCTCCGCAGGTTCGGTTAATGTTGGTTCTCCATTTTGATTTTGCTCATTAGACGTTAGATCACCACATGTGGTCGATGGAGCATCCTGATCACAACTTTTCTCATTCATATTTGGCCCCGAACTGTTTGTTAAGGTTTGATTCTCGTCTTGATTTTCCATGTTTGGAGCTGGTTCCATATGCTCACTGAAGACTGAACTCCAATCTTGACTTGTTTTAGGCGGTGCTGTCTCCACAACTCTAGCAGAGTGTGATTTATCCTCAGGTGTTGACCCCGTGGCTTCGGTGGGAGTTTGATCCCTTGTATTTATTGCGTCTCGTGTTTCTGTCTCATCGCTCCTCTCCTCAACCTGTTTCATTTGATTACTGCTGAATGAAGGCATGTTTTCGACATCGCTTTTCTCCAGCTGTGTTGGATTTGTACTGCATGTCGATGTTGTATTGAAGTCATACAAGCTCTCATTTGAAAACAGCTCAGGATTGTTATATAGCTCTGCAAGTCCATCATCATAAATTTCATCTGGCATTTCATCAGAACATTCAGCAAAAAATGGGATTTCCTCTGATGTTTCCTCGGGACTCACAGCAGAGCTCTTCTCATTCACATCTGGGGTTGGATCAACATGTTCAGCTGTTGCAGCATCATTGCTGTTATCAGTTGTAGGTTGTTGATTTTCAGCCTCACTGGAGTTTTCAGGGAGGACCACTTGCTCACTGTGTGCTGCAGACGTCTGCCCATCACACTCCAGTTCATCATCTTTGTTTGAAGGAGGATCTTTGTTCGATGAACTCACGGGATCCGAAGGCCGAGGCTGATTGCTGGAGTCATTTTGATTACATACTGAATTCAGCTTGGAGGCACCGGCTTCCTGCTGCTGAGAATGTTGCTGCTGTACCTCACTGATGCACATTTCCTCGTGTTCATCTTTGATCTGTGTAACATCTGGTAGAAATCCAGAGTCTGTCCCTTTGATACCAGGCTGCAGCTGATTCAGGTGATTATCTTCCAAACTCAGAGGTATTTCTGAGGAGACAAATTACAAGTAAATAAAGCTGTACAAGTAAATAAAGAACTGAAAATGCTTCTACATATATTTACTTGGCTGTTTTCTTCAGAATTTTAACATTCTTAAAGAGTGTTGAGAAAAGTTACTAATGAAATGTAAAACTAAATGGTGATAATTGTAGCACATAAAAGAAGAGCTCCACACTCCATCCCTGAGACGTTATGTATAGGAAAAACAACATTCTATCAAACACATACAACCTCTTTATATGAACTTTTCTAAATATAAACTGCTTCGGCTCTATTATATTACACACTGCTGAGTGTCAGAGTCAAAGACAGAACAAACCAGTTCAACAGAGACCCAGAAATACATATTTTGCAGATGTTTGACAGAATTAGGAGTTCCACCTGTTCTGCTTCAAGAACCACTTCCGCATAAGAAACTCTTTTTCTGAACTCGTGCTTTTGTTTAACGAATGAACATGTGCACTAATTACGTGCACTTTGCTTCACTTAAGCTCACGTGTCACACACTAAATTCCAAAACGTGATAAATGTGACGCGTTACACCTGTAAATTGGTAACAGCTAGTAAAACACAGCTGAACTGATAACCGAGTGATAACTGCTCGGATAAAGAGTCTAGCTGACGGTTCATGAACCATGCTGCAGCAGGTAAAAATTATTTGACTGACCTGTGCGTTGTAACTTTACATCAGGTGAGAACACCTGGTTCAACAGTCTCCGCTGGCGCGCGATCTCCGCCTCGTAATCTTCTACTCTCTTTTCAAAGGTTCCCAATATTTCTTGTGCAGCCGCAGTTAATCGATCACAGACAAATTTGCGCATACCGTGGACTGGATACATTTTTAAACCTGTCAAATAAGTTCACAAAAGAACACGCAGAACTCATGAACCTGATCTAAGTTAATTTTGCACCACTTGCTTCCGCATAAAATATTTTCAAAAAGTAGATTATTCCGCCCCCTATCGGCCAGGCAACACCCTGACGGGAAACTGCAACAATTTTTTGCTACAGTATATTTCCATAATCATTCTAAGGTGATTAATTTTTAAAATACACGATTTCAACATTTCTATTAAACACAGTTTGTGGTTAAAATTATTCTGTTTGAGCACCAAAAAAAACGTGTAAAGTTGTAATACATGAAAAATAAATAAATATATCAACTCAGTTTTTAATTTTATTTAGGCACCAGTCAGGGTATACGTTCCCAACACTTGGCTTAATGTTGTGTGTAGTGTCATTAAATATACAGTGCAAGCTTGGAAATTATAATCATCATTATAATAATATTTTTTTCACATCAGTAGTATTGAGTTCACCATGTATCACATTCTTGGTATTTTTGTGTTTGTTACCTTCAAAGCACCTTACAAGAAATGGTGCAAATACCCTAACAATAAGGTTTAACCAGTTACAAAATAAATGAAATATGAAAATAACAATAATTAATTATTAATTAGTGTTCTCATAATGGATATAAAGAAATAAAACAAAAATCCAACAAGACAAGAAGTAAATCTTCCTTTTGCTCTTAAAAATGCCAACAAAAAAACAACAAAAAGTGCAATTCTAATAAAACAGATACAAATTATTTATGCAACAGTATAAATGAAGTGTAACAGACTTCTGAATTTTTCCAAACAAAACTTTTTTTCTCTTCAACATTCATTCGAATCTTTAAATTTCCTGCATAATTATAATAAAAATGCCTTCATCATTTAGCAAATACAGGTTACTTGACAAATAACAATCATGAACTGCTTTTTAAACATGATGTCCAAACAACATCTAGAAAATCAAGAGTGTACAGTTGGAGTTCACACAGTTTAACAAGATGTTAAGATGTCTTTTTATTGTTGGATATACTCTGATGTTTAAGCTCGGGTACAGCGTCAAACAGCTCATAAATGAAATGGTCCAGTTAAAGAAGCCACGTTGCGTTTACATGTGATTTTCCTTGTTTTTAGTCTATTTACATTGTCATAAAACTCAAACTGAGTGACTTTCCTTTGCAGAAAACAGAAGATCCAAAGTAAATAGTCTTTTTTTATATAATTCCAGGCCTTTAGACAATCAGATCTTCTTTTGCATCAGTATATCTGGATTTTAGTTCCTTTTTTTTTGTCCATACTGAACAAAGAATGTGGGAAAGGGAAATAGGGTCAAAACAGGGCATTTCAGACAAGCTGACAAGAGGGTTCCAATATACAGAACAAGGGGAAAAATCTTCTCAGCATAAACTGATGAAGTTCCCAGTAAACATGATACAATCTATATCAGATTGTTTTAAACAAATGATCCACTCCTTTAATAAACTCCTAATAGCAACAGTGAATTTTTATTCTATTAAAATAAAAATATCTAATTTTTTAAAAATCTGTTTCAGGGTTGGAGTGTGTAGAGTTTTGTGTAATTAAAGCGGACTGCAGAGCATCTTTAGTTCCTCATAAACCAAAGTCTTCCCAGACAACCACAACATATTACCTGGGTTTTATTAGTAATTTTAACTCTGACATCAACAACTGAATGCAAGTGGCTCTTTAGTCTTCCCCTACAAAGAATTGGGTGTTCTGAGATCAGGAATTAGTGCCTTGTTGGTCAAAAGAGAAAGAATCAAAGCTAAGTACTGGTTTAAACCAGAACTAGATCCACTTTAGTGGAGAAAAATGAAATCTCATAGAAAAGAAAATATGCACATAATGAGTAGATATAACCTACATATAGTACACAAATAACTCAAAAGTCTGATATATAATAATATCAATAATCGCATAAGTATAAGTGCACTTAACACCACATGCACATCCCAAGTTAGATTTAGCTACAACATACAACACGTTGATTAAATTCTTAAAGGAGTTTAGCACTAATTACCATTATATACCAAAAGAGTAGATTATACATTTCTAAATGGCACAGGAAGCAGCATTTCATGAAGTTTGTGCAAAGAATTTGTCTTGTTTTCTTTGCATTGTGGTTAAAAAGTCAGACGCCTTTATCAACAGTGCAGATGTTCTTTGTGCTATATGAAGACTGTGGATTTAAACCAAGACACAAACTCAACAAACAGGTACATATAAGAGATCAGAGAGCAGGAAACATCCTCAGCATGCACACTTCCTTCACTACACTCACACTTCCTTCTTTATGCTCTTCAAAAAAAAGACTTTGTTTACAAGCACAGCAGTATTCTGATATGAACATAAACATATTAACACAAATATGGTCCTATATGTGGAGGAATATTTTGAGTAATCAAAACCATGTTTTTCACATTCTTCTTCAGGAAATGACTGAATAATGTTATAGCTGTAGTGTGCATGTAGGAATAAGTTTTGTATTTTTTTCCACATTAATTCTTCTGTTGTGCTCCTTCAATATTCACATGTCGGCGAATGAATCTCCTCATGTTTGATAAAAGTGCAGATTCTCTCCTCCGTGGTCTTCAAAGCAGACTCAGCAGGGACGTTTGAGTTGGAAATCTCCAGCATTTCACAATCTGTGTGTCTTTTCATGTGAACCAACAAGCTCGACTGACTTCTGAGACTTTTCCCGCATATTTGACAGGAATACGGTCTCTCGCCGGTGTGCGTTCTGAAATGACCGTCCAGTATGGACTTTTGATTGAACCTTTTACCACAGATTCCACAGGAAAATGGCCTCTCGCCCGTGTGGATTCTTTTGTGCACGTTCAGAATGGATTTCTGATTGAACCTTTTGCCGCAGATGTCACAGGTAAACGGCCTCTCACCTGTGTGGATGCGCTGATGTACTTGCAGTATTGATTTCTGGTTGAATCTCTTCCCACAGATGTGGCAGCAGAACGGCCTCACTCCAGTGTGGATCCGGAAGTGTCTTATCAGCCTGGACTTAAACTGAAACACTTTCCCACAAGTATCACATTTATACTCACATTTTTTATCCATGTATGCATTAAAGTGAGACTTTAACATGATAGGATTATACATGTTAGTGCTCCTGTGATGTCTCTTCTCTCTGTGTTTGCCGCCTTTGTAATCTGAGATGATTTCTATCGAGTCTTTCTCTGCTGAGCGCTGAGACTCAAAGAGATTCCTGTTGAGAGTTTGAGCTACGCTGTGGTTTCCTTTGTCAAACGGAAGAGCCATCATACGTGCATCCGTCTCCTGCTTCAGCACAAGCTGCTCTTTGTCAAGGCTGGTGCAGACATCTTCCTGTTCTTCTTTGATGTTTAGAAACTCTCCTTGGTTCAAACTGGAGTTTCTCTCATAATTCAAGAACTGCTGATCAATGAGAAAATCCTCCTGCTTAAAGAAATGTGACGGTGGTATTTCTGTAAGTAAAAGTAATATAAAAGATATGTGACTGAAAGGCTGAAAGAGAAAAAGTTGGGAGGTTAATACTTGTAAATGCTCTGCAGTCGTTTCTTGAGTCCAGAACTTTGACACAAGTTGTAAAATTGTCCTTTAAAAATCTGCTGCAAATTCAGAAAGTGT
Organism: Pachypanchax playfairii; assembly: GCA_006937955.1. Taxonomy (NCBI): domain Eukaryota; kingdom Metazoa; phylum Chordata; class Actinopteri; order Cyprinodontiformes; family Aplocheilidae; genus Pachypanchax; species Pachypanchax playfairii. The sequence continues at coordinate 1,949,676 of SSNP01000089.1, forward strand.
ATAAAAGTCATTCATGGGCTGTAACAAAAGTCATCAGAGTGCACTGCTGTTCTGGATAGATTATTAGGAGAATTCCTTTTAAAGGTTCAAACATTCGTTGAACTTTGCACAATATTGGAGCAGATGGGATCGAATCATACTAGTGTTATAGTAACTAAACCTCAAAACAAGTCAGGCTCCATTTTTTAGGAAACCTTTGTCAAAAAATAAAACCTGTATCCCCAACTCCATTTTATGGACCACACCCCCTCCCAATTTCCTGTATCAGCTCTGTTGATTCGTTATAAATTATTTGCATTCTGCGTGTCCCAACTCTTAACGTGCTCCCATCTACTAGATTCTAATAAAACTGAATTTTCTAAACCTCTGAAAAGGCTGCTGTTAATCCAAAATGTTACATCAGGATTAGAATTAGCAGGAGAAATTTCTTTAATTTCAGCAAAAAACAAAACAAATATAATTTTAATGGTTCTTATTTACAACAATCTCTCTTATTTAAAAGCATTTTTATCATCAGAGCATTTTGTAATGAGTGCTGATTTACTCTTCAGTGTTTCTAAAAGTAGAACAGGAAGCAGCACTTTCAACTCTTTCAAAACCCTCCAGGTTGGTTTATACTGTAGAGATGGCAGAAAGAGTTGACTTTGTTCTGTTCTTTTTTAAAGCTTTGCTTCTATCAACTGGACACGGGGACATGTCTGATCTATGTGTGCATTTGTTTTGTTTCCACTTCCTTTGCATATATTCCTAAAATTACCAAATAACCTCAGCTGCATGTTTTTGGTCTGTGGGAGGAAACTGGAGAAAACCTACACATGCACAGGGAAGAACATGCAAACTCCATGTGGACCTGACTCAGTTTTGAGCCGAGAACCTTTTTGCTGCAAGGCAAGTGTTTTTTTGTTTTTTTTTTTTTACAAAGTAGCATTTTATAATTTACGATGACTCTGATTATACTGAATTAAATGATACAGGATTTGATGGAAGTGAGGAAAGTGGAATTTAGTCCGACTGAACAGACTTTAAATAGTTTATAATAAACCACAGAGGCTTTTTATTCTCAGCAGTGCACTGAGATTACTTTTGCTATAATACTGAAAGACCAATATTTACTACGATGTTCTTTCCAAATATCATCCCAGCTGCACGTCTCATGAAAATGTTGATCTTACCTGTGTGCCAAATGGCATGAGACTCCAGTTTTGATTGCTGATTGAACCTTCTTCCACAGATGTCACAGGAATATGGCCTCTCGATTGAGTGGATCTTTTTATGAACATTCAGAATTGATTTCTGATTGAATCTTTTGCCACATACATCACAGGAATATGGCCTCTCGCCTGTGTGGATTCTTTGATGAACTTTCAGAATTGATGTTTGGTTGAATCTTTTGCCACAGATGTGGCAACAATAAGGCTTGATCCCTGTGTGGATTCTCTGGTGTCTGATCAGTTTGGACTTATACGGAAACGCTTTCCCACAAGTGTCACATACAAACTCGCACTTTTTACCTGAATGAGTATAAATAGGAGTCTTTAACATGAAAGGATTATGTTCTTTAGTTATTTTGTGGTGTCTCTCCAGCAGTTTTGTCTCTGTGTATCTAGTCGTCAACAAGCCATTACCTTCTCTCTCCTTGTGATTGTGGCTCTCAGTATTGTGTTCTTGTAATTTAGCACTTTTAATGGATACGATAACTGTATGCTCTTCTTCTGCTCTCTGAGATTCGACAGGATTCAAGTACAGGTTTTCATCTACACTATTATCACCTTCATCACCAGTAGCACTTGAGGAAAGAGTTTCAGTTTCCTCTTTCAGTACAAGCTGTTCGTTGTCCTGGGGGGTGAAGAGTTTCTCATGTTTCTCTTGAATCTGTTTGGGCTCTAAGTTCTTCTGCTGTTTACTGAGCTGCTGCTCCGGCTGAACTTCCTTCAGCTCAATTAAGTGTTGTGGAAGCTCTGGAGAGAAAAATGAGCAGAAAAAGCAAATATTATGGCAACAGAAAGGGGAAGTGGAGGCTTACTAAATGTTACATCTATGTAACAATTTCCTAAATGCTAAAATAGTCTATACATATGATGAAAAAGGTGCAGACAAACAGATAATAATCATCATCATCCTAATTATTATGATGATGATGATTATTATTGTGGCTTAAAACTTCCAATTGATTTATCACACATGTGTTTATGTCATTTTAAGACTGTTTTAAATATTTATAATGTAAAAATACATTAGTTGACGTTGTAGATAGAGGAACTGTATGATTGTTTAATCTGATCAGATTGTTTACATTGACTGTCGACCGAGGATTTGGAGGCTTTCTATAAACACGATATCATCGTACAAGAAAAAATGTCAACCAACAGGATTAGACTCTTAATAGCAACAACAATTTAGAAGGCAGAGCTTCAATATCTGTAAATAAATACGGCCTTGCTAACCTGTCCTGTGTAATTTTACTTGAGGTTTCAGAAGGATGACAAGCAGTTTGCGCTGACGGCTGATTTCTTTCTCATAATCCGCGATAGTTTTCTCAAATACATTAATTATTTCTTCTGTCGCAACAGTCAGTCGCTCGTTGACAAACTGTCTTAAACACTGAACCGAATACATTGTCGTTGAAATCATTCGCTAATTGTAAGATCGCTATCCTGTGTTTTTTGTTTACTTCCGTCGTGTGTCACACTGTAAAACTCCGAAAGTAAACGTCACTTCTAAATGTATTTCCGCTTTTAATTTGTGAATATAAATTCAGGTAATTTTCCTGTGTGACATTTAACAATCTCTATAAAATTGAATTAATTCATCATCTGTAATACTTAACTGATGTCTTTAAAGTTTTTTGTGAAGTAGATTAGTGATGCTCGGCAGCCAGTAGGCGGCGAACGTGCAGCTAAAACCGGATGTAAAAAGATGTGAGACGAAGAAGAAAGAGCGAAAACAAACTTGAAACGAAAATATTAACAAGAATAATACATGTAATATACTCTATTTTAGTTTAGGTCTTAGTTATTCAGGAGTCAGTTCCGACTATTCCACGGTTCCTAAATGGGTGCATATTACTGCGCCATATGTAAACAAACGACATTCTCTGGAAAAAAACACATCTTCGGAAAAACTCATCAAAGCAGACTCAGAGTCGTTCTTCTCAAATTTACTGAAAAGGTAAAGTAAAATACTTATAGAAATTGTGTTTGTTTACAGATGCGTGTACTTAACCTAATGCTAATGTTAGTTAGCTTCACCATCAATCTAAGTAATCTTGTTGTATTTCCTTTCTGTCGGGACGTTTAAACGTTGTTTTCTTTTAATAAAACGATTATTTCAAAGGACACCAGCACGTTTATTATTATATTATATTATATTATATTACGGTATGTTTGGTCGATATTTTACCAGGCTCATGGAAATGCATCTATTTGTAGTCTGTGTTTTTGAGGCAAGATACTTCATTACATAACTAAATATAGTTCAGATTTCCTTTTTAAATTATTTACTCAGACAATTGAAAAGCTATTATCATCAACACAAGTTCATTTATATGGTTGTGCATAATGTACCCAAGAATAGTTTTTTTTATTTACCTATTCAGATTATATTATCTTTTCTTGTTAATGTAATACGTACATGTATTTATATACATTTATAACCTAATAAAACTCAATATAGTCAGTAACCACCACACATTTTCTACAATAGAAAACATACTGCTTTTAAGAAAGGTCAAACTTCTTACAAACATTGAGTTAGCCTTTGTGTTTCCAAACAGATCATAACTTTAAGAATGTTTATGTTTGCTTGATTTGCTCTCTTAGGTAAAAGAAGCCCGTCGAACACTTAAAAAACCTCAAGTTGAAAAGTTTGACTGCACCCAACACAAGCAGACATTCTGGTGCTACTCTTGTGCTCTTGAAACTGAGAGAGACGTTACAGATGGCAACATGACTGTGATCTATGGAGGCCTAATAGAACATATGGCCACGTAAGTTATTTACATTGGTTATGTGGTTCTGTTTTTTATTCTTTTGTCCCTCTGATAGTGCTGTTAGATATTGTGATACGTTCTGGGCATCAGTTGCAGATTGACAGAGTTGTAGGGTTGTAAACCAGTTCATTTTAAGCAGATATTATTTAAATGTCTGAAACGGTTGTCACCTTTCTGACAGGTAGTTCAGACATTTGATTTTAACTTCATAAGTGTAAAAATAATGTGGCATGATCCTTTGAAGGATTATCTTTATTCTTTAACTTCTACAAACATTTTTCATTATTTAGACTTAAAGAAATTTCTTGTTCTTTGTTTTAAATGTGTGTGATTTCAGACCAGAGCACAAGAAGAAAACCTACAAGTTCTGCTGGGAAAATAAGGCTGATTCAAAGTTTAGGGACAAACTCCTCATCACAGAGGAGGAAGCTGAAAGGTGAGCCAAAAGTTTGTATGAACATCTTCTGAAACAAAGAATCATCTACATCAGTTATCGTTTGTTTTTGTCTAGATTTAAAACGGAAGTAGCAAAGGTGTTGGAGACATTTGTGGAGAAAGAGGATGAGTACATTAAACAGGTATAGAGAAAAATATTTAATTTAGAAGCAAATCAAAAATCAGCAGTCATGTTTGAACGTGTTACTGTGTGATCAAAGTCCTGAGGTTAAGAATTAATATTATTATTTATTTTAATCTCTACATTCCTACAGGAAGCTGCATTTATCCGGTCCCAGGAGAAGTTCCGTCAGGAGGTTTTACAGTCCCTTTTAGAGGTTTGTTTTCCAAGGACGCAGTGGCAGTATCCATCACTGTGACCTTGATTGTTTCACTGGTTAAAGATGTTAAATGGAAAGAGAATGAAGCACATCATAGCAGATTTTAGGGATTTCCCACACAAATCTTTCCACATCTAATGGAATTGCAACAGGACCCCGCCCCCAAGAGAAACATTCATCCAAACTACTCACAGATGTTTGTCTTAGGATTCACATACCAATAGTACAACTGACAAAGCATGAAGGCTGTTCTGTTTAGAAAACGTTCTTTCTTTTTGATGTTGGTATAACCTACTTTAACAGTTTTTATTCCAAAATACTTTAAAAGTTAAATACAGTTTAAAAAGATATAGTCAGAGTGCAAATCAGTGGAAGAGAAAGATTTACTCTAACTGTATTCAGAGGGATGTGACGATAAAAGTTGAACTGAAGTGTGGTTAGATGTCAGACTTCCTCTGTGAAACACTGTTGGCTTTTCCTGAATCAATACCAGCGTAATGAAGAGCTGGAGTCGTCCAATGGACCCAAATGCACTGACCTGTCTGAGGAGGTTTCTGTCAGGTAACACCTTCAACATCTGATCTGGTCTTCTTGTATCATCAACACCACTAACAATGACTTTTTTTATTTGGTGCGGATTGTTTTACCTGTGAACCAGCTCTCAGTTTCAGTCTCGAGGATCAGACCAGCGGGTAGGGAGCGGCTTTGTTGATCCGATGTCTGAAGCGCCGCAGACTTCAGTAGGACAAGGTCTGACTTTTATAGGTTATCAGGTATGTGATGGACATTATTTTAATTTAATTGTTATTTTTAAGCAGTTACTGCGTGTAATGACTTGTTTTCTGTATTTCAGGATTCATCAACCAGTGGAAATGTTCATACAGGTATGTGAGATTATTTAGTGCTAATCAAAAACAAAGATTTATAATAGGACCTGCTGTGAATATGTGGGACACGCCTTAAGAACAGCTTTGATTTTTGGCATCAGTGTTCCCATAAAAACTGCTCAGGTGCTAATCAAGTGAGGCAGAGGATATAAAAACATACAATCCTAAATTCAAGATTTTATATTCTCATATGAAGCACATTTTTCTTATTTTTACATTTAAAAACACTAATAATTGACATTTTCTAAGCTTGTGTGGTGGATTTGAAGAAGTCTAGATTTTATTTGACATCATCGCTCATTCTCAGAGTTACGTTTTCCGTGTTGTAGGGGCCCTTCCTCCTTGGCTCCAAGAAGATCCTCTGGAAGGAACATCTGGAGCTGCTCCACAGGCGGAGATCGGCCCATCACTCCAAGAGTTCCTTAAACAGAGTATGAAGCTCGTTATGGATGCATTGCACTGTTTGTTATAATAGGAATTATTTTTTTTAAGTTGCATACAGATTCATAGTATTGCTGTTATTTAAAATGAATCCTGAAACTTGATGATTAAAACATTGTTTTGTTGGTTTGGATAATGAAGGTTTATGTTGATGTACTTGTCATTCATCTGTGTATCTTTTGCCAGAGGAGCAAGAGAAGCTGAAGAAACTCCCTCCGAACAGAGTAGGTGCCAACTTTGATCACAGCTCTCAAACAGGCGCCAACTGGCTCCCGTCTTTTGGGAGAGTGTGGAACAGCGGCCGGCGCTGGCAGTCCAGGTGAGTTTACACAAGTCCTCACAGCTTTGAAGTTTCTCTCTAGAGGGGGAATTTTTCTCTCTCTCTTTTTTTAAATTTTGTCATCAGATTGTACGGTGTAGAGGCATGTGTGTCTGACAGGATTAAAAAATCTTGCAACAGCTGATGTAAATCATTATTTCTTGATGATTTTATCTTTAATTATAGCAGATGATCATCAGTGAACATGAAAACCTTTTTCACGTTTGGCCTTTTCAGCTATTGGTTAAGTGTTTTGGAGAGGCAGCATTAATCATCTGTTTTCACTTTTATTTTCTTCTTTTACAGTTTATTAAATAATATCTAGTTTTGATAAGTATAAAACAATAATATAATAATGACGTTATAATTTGTTCTGTTTATATGTCAGCTGCAACTTGAACAAACAAGTCACCGGCTTGATTAAAACAAATAATTTACACTGCAGCCATCATTTCTTCCCCAAAAGAGTTTTGGTTATTTCCTGAGAACATCTTATTTTGTTTTTTATAGTTAGACAAAAGCATTTATACCAGTGTAGTTTGATGATGGTTAATATTGTAGTGACACAATAATTAGCTTTTTTTAACAAGTTTTTTTTAACACAACCTGATATTATTATTTTTATTATTATTATTATTATTATTATTATTATTATTATTATTATTATTATTATTATTATTATTATTATAAAGCATTTTTTTAAAGCTAGTGGTCTTAGGTCCCAGCTTATTCACTAAATGTGATTTTGTTGTTGTTGTTGTTTGTTATTGTTTTCAACAGGCACCAATTCAGACAAGAAGAAGGTCAGAAACAGAGACAGAAGAGGAAGCGGGATCAGGGCGCAGAGGGCTCAAAGAAAACAAAAATAACTGAACAGCTGACCGATTCCGACATTTAAAATGGGATCTGCTGCAGCTAAAGAGTGAAGTGATGCATGGAGTTTGAAGCGTTTTTATGTTTTCAACCTTTGTATAACACAAATATCAACATTTTCTGTGCAGTTGTACAGTACTTTGTATAATAAACTGAGGTTCATGGACACGTCATATGTAAAAAAGTGACATTTGAAATTTTTTTTTTTATTATTATTTTTAACCTACACTTCAAACTGTTTCACACTCCTGGATTCTCATACAAAAGTGTTACACTTCAGCATCAGAAATGTTAACAAATTAGTTGTGTGTTAATTTGGTTACTGAGTTGCAGCATTAATCAGATTAGTGTCCTCTGGTTAGTTGGTCTGACAGCAGGACTGTTGTGTGAAATGAACAGCAGGGGGCGCAAGTGATCCAACCAATTCAAGTCTCTATGATCAACAGATCTCATTGAATAAAAACTAATATTTTGTAATGTTCATCAGAGCAGCAGTTTGCTTTTTTTTGTTCTAATGGACAATGAATTTGAACACTAAATAAAAGACTTTCATTTCCCTTTTCAGACCATGTTATTTAAAGTGTTACTGGTAAAAGCCCTGCCGATGTAAATATCACTCGAGCAGATTATCTGCTTTCAGATATGGAAGTTACAGTGTGGCCTCAACAAACAGCCTTTTAAGGGTCATTTCCTTAAACAAGTGGATGAAACTTGGTAAGAGAAAGTTTGATGATCTTGATATGATTTTCAAACTGAAATGAAAGATTGTCAGATTAAAAAAAACGTTAATGGGAAATCTCCTGAAAGAGGATACTGGGTTAAAAGACACATAAAAAATATGTTTGTTTTTTGCTGTTGTTAGCAAACCTGAAAGACCCATGAAAGTTGGTTTACCATTAAGTGAATTATGCTGTTTTACTCCAGTAAGAAAGATCACCTGATGTTGGAATTAAATCACATTGCAATTACCCAATTTTCCCTTAGGGATTAACAAAGTATTATTGAACTGGATGGAATTAATTATTTGAATCCGACCTTCTTTTATAAAGGTAGCCATTTTTTCAGTTCAATGATTTTTAAATGGGTGATAGAGTCTGTGTTTTTCTGCTAAGAGGGTTATTAATATAGCTATGAATAAATTACCAAGAGCAGTAAATGCAGTGTCCTATATTTCACTCTCTGTTCCTACAGGCTCTTCTTGTGTTTTCAGGCTTCCCCTACATGGCAGAGTGTAATAAGGCCTCAGTGTGCTGTGGGTAGATGGGCGTGGAATTTGTGCAGCTGCAAAGCAGCACAGGGATACAACGTGTAGCTGATCTATTCTTAGCTCTGTGACAACATGGCTCTCACTAATTCAGTGCAAATGGGAGGAAAATAAGGGGATTACCATCCAGATATTTTTTCAACCACTGCCTGCAACTGTCAGAGTGACCTTATTTTTCCTGATTATTTGTGACTGTTCTGTTTAACTGATTTTTGTCTTTCATGTAGCAGGTTATTGGTGTATAACATTATAAAGTGATTGTGAATGGTTCAGCACAAAAGCCACCCCTGGCACTGAAGTCTGGGAGGGTTGAAAAGCACGTGCACTGGGTGGTCCTTGAAGTAATCCATAAACCTATCGTGGAGAAGAGTGTTTGAATAAATCTGCATGTTTTAAAATTAGCCAGTGCTGATTGGTTATTAGAGTTAAAAACAGCCAATAGTGTAAATGATAAGTGCCCAGCTGGCCGCTAAGTCCCGCCTTTCACGTGGTTGTCAGTAAACCCCGGAAACGTTCCTTAAAGAGACAGAGAGAATTTATGTAAAGGTTCGTACCACGAAAACAGCTGCGAACACACAAAAAAGACAGACACACTGAGGAAGAGACGTGGCTTCGGCAGCCAACAAGCGAGCTGTGTGGCAAGACAGAGTGAGAAGACGAGACTGAAACTGCCTCAATCATTCACACATATAGCTAATGTGGCTAACTTCTGTCTTCGACTTCGAGCTTCTGCTGTTAGCTACCTGGAAACCGACAACGCAGCAGTCAGGACGACAAAGATAACAAAAAGGCCAAACTCAGAGACAACGGGGACACGTCAGTTCGGACTACCTGTCTGTGTTCTGCTTCCTGAGTGCCCCTTTGTTTGCGAGGTTTGTGATTTCAGAATCTTTACATTTTGGCTAACCAGTTGTCTTTTAAACCATATGCATTGTGTAAACCTGTAATTATGGTTATTAGAAAACGAGACAAAAGCTCAGAGTATTTATCTTGTAATTCAAAACGCCCCAGGTGAAGTGCTTGCCCTACAACCATGCAGGTAGGTACAGTTGTAATTTTCAAGACTTGATATGAGAGCAAACAATACCTGGAATTCAACCTGAGACAACTGATCACCTACAGTAGCTTTTAGGTTGAAAGGGGGCGTTCCCTCGCTTTGTCTGCTTTCATCACTCTTTCTTTATGTATTTGCATGCAGTCTGAGATGGACTGAAAAAAGGTTCAAGAAATCCAGGTGTTTTAATCATTGTCATGGCTCCATGTGCATCTGACATGAAATTGCATGTGCTAGTATTTCTTTTGTTCTCACTTTGTTAACCTTCTGGAGCTTAATCTATGTGCAAAATAAGAAAGAGAGTTCAGTCATTAGTGATATATCTGTGAGATTAGAATTTAGGCAAAGAGGTGACTTGATGATTATCACAGTAAAGCTTAGAAGGGAGTGAATAGCACTGCAGGTGGTGTATTGTTCCTTTGGGTTGCTCTTGGGAGTTGCATTGCATCATGCAGAGAACAGAACACAGATTTTAGCACTTAACTCATGTAATATTAGTGATGTTTAAAATAACCTTTCATTGCACTATTGCAGTGCTTATCTACAACAGTGATTTTCATTGTCCTGACTAGCATGGCTTGATGGCTTTGTTATGCACATTATTTTCATGCATGTGCAGTTTCACACTGCATCACCCATGTAGCACATGTGCTTATGGGAATCCTGCTGCTGCCTTATGTTTATAAAGAGGATTTTTGCACACACACATACACATACTGTTCAAATCCACATTGCAGCATCAAAGTACATGCTTTGCTCTAAGAGCCCACCCCCACCTCTCTGTCTGGGAGAAAGCAGTGGGCTTTGTCCTCAGCTGAGTGTGACGTCATGCAGAAATTTGCTGTAACCAACCCTGAAGGCAGTGTACATGTTGTTCAGAAGACCTCTGTCCGGGCTTGTCATATACACAAACATCCTTAGACTCAGGTTTCCAACACACAGGAAAAGAAGTGATTACTAATTAAAGCAGTATGTTCAGGTGAGTCAGGGGACTGTAGACAATCCTTTCATTTCAACAGAGAAAGAAGAAAGAAGAGATCAAACACAGCAAAGGTAAAGGTTTGACAGCAAAGCAACTTTAGGAAATCTCATTAATAACTGTTTGGATTTCCTACGTCAGTGTGTATAATGTCTTCTGACCTGAGTTTTAGTGCTTGTGTACATAGTGCTCAGGAAGAACACTGAGTTATGCAAGACAGTGGTGATGACTGGGCTGGATGTGCATCCTCTTATTTTAATATATGAAACATCAATGCCTAGTTTGGACATTTAATGCAGTGGTTGATCCTAAATGTAAAAATATAATGCATTAAGTGCTCTTTTATCTGATTGCACCTCTTTTATAAAAACTTGCTGCACCTCTTATGCTATTCACTCCCAGTTTTACACAGAGGTAGGTCATTTGTTAATCTGTGACACTTAAAGGACACTATTAATCTGTTGGCCCAGCCTGTTTTTTTTTTTTTTTCAGAAACTGAGTGCACCTTCAGTATTGCTTATGGTTATCTGGTTGCATGGTTACAGTGTGTGGCTGTAATTCTGGTTTTTACCTGGTAGTGTGTTGTGTGTGTGTATTATATGCTATGAGCTTATGAAAGCTTGTGTGATCTCTCCAATGTTCCTCTGGAGGATTTGATGTCAGAGATTACAAATGATTATGTAGGTTAGATCCAGTAATCATCACAGCTCTGGGGCTATATTGATCTCTTATGATGTACGTGTGATTGCATATGTGTGCTAGAGTACTAGAAGAACTTACTTCCCTTAAATACTGAAAGAAGAATCATCCATGATGTCATATTTAAAGGTACAAGAGAACAAAAGAAATACCCAATAACTGACTCATCTTGGGTGTGAAATTAGTTTGAAATGAAAGATCACTTTGATAAGAACAGAAATGAAAAGACAACTCGATCAGAATTGTTTTTACCACATGTAATAATAAAAGGTTACCATATTTTAGGGTGGTTTTGAAGATACTTTTCTGCAAAAATCTATCCGAAAAAAGATTATGAATATTTTACAAAGTATTTGTGTTTCATGATTTGTCTTTACGATCATTTCTGATTCCTCTGAGCTTCTGGAAAAGATGAAATGTACAAAGCTTTGATTTTATTTCTGTAGCACTTTACAACAACAGAGGCTGCACCAAACTGTTACAGCAAAACAATGTACAATGCAGATGGCAAGATAAATCACGACACAGCAATTAGAATAGAAAAAAGGAAAAGTAACAGGACCAAGAAACAAGGAAAACCTTAAGGATTATATCAAGTTTTCAACTCTAACTTGAGTCAAATGCCAGTGTTTAGAGGTTTGTCTTTACAAGCTTCTTAAAAACTCCAAGGCTCTGTGTAGATCTGATGTGAAGAGGTAGCTCTTTCTTTGGATCTTTGGAAGTCTGAAAGCATTAGGTTGTTTGACCTTAGAGTTCTGAATGGAGTGTGGATATGTATAAGGTCCTGGAGATGGGATGGGCCCAGAACATTTCAAACCTAAATACCAATCACTCCTGTATTTGAAGGGGAGCCAGCAAAGTGAAGCTAGTATTAGTATTATGTGTTTGTATTTCATTGTACCTGTTAGGATACAAGTGGCAGAATTTTGTGTGACCTGTAGTTGATAAAGGAAGAACTGGACTCAACCTTCCTTTAGGTAGTCATGGCATGCTGTAAAAAAACACAAATGACTCAAAAGTCTTTGAGGAAGTTGTGGGTATTACCATTGTTATGAGTGGTGACTGAAAGAAACCTGTTTTTGTCCCTAAGCTGTTCTGTTTGTTAAATCTGAAGGAGGGTCAAAAGTTACTCGGACATTTTTACAGAGGACTGATTGAATGGTGCAACAAACAACAATCTCATTTATCCCAAGCAGGATGACTTCAGCTTTGTTGTCATTGCTTTGAAGCATAAGTGCCCTTTTAATCGGTAAATTGTGTTACCAGTTATCCTTTATATACGTATTTATAAACACACAATTCAAATTTAGCCTCTCACTTACTCTAAAAGGTCAAGCAGTCTTTTTCAAAAGTAGAAGTGGTTAGCCCGCCTACAAATCTCTAGTTTACCTAAATGTAGCAACGTTTTCTCGGCTGCCTTATCAAGATCACCTAGATTATAATGAAGTGAAAGATACCGATGGCTTTGAGGATGCTTCAAGAGAATCAGTCTCATAAAATAATATCAGTGTTTTCAAAAGTCTTGTGAAAGTTTGGAAAAGGTCCTTAAAACAAACCAATAAAACCGAGTTTAGAGTCTTTACAGATGGATTATTATATTTGTTCAAGGACATTTCAGCAAGATTTTACTGTTCTATGTCACTTTGTTTGGATCCTGCAAAATGTCGATGCTATTTGGTAGATGATTGGCCTGAAACCAATGAATGGCAAGGATGGGGGGGGTTTGTACAGAAAACCAGAAAAATGCTTTCCAATTTAGTTTTATCCTTCCTCAAAATGCTGTAAACTCTTTGAAGTAAACCAGCATCATTTATCTTTTATGAGATATTAGAAAATGTTATGTTCTGTCCAGCTGTCCATCCTAATGTTTACTGGTTTTAATAGAGGACTTTTTACTCTTATCTTAATTTAAAGGTTTGAACTCAGGGGACAACGGGAGATAAAATAATAGAATGTGACGTTACAACTTTGCAATCAAAGTCCTGCAGTATCTAATTAGTTGTCTTTTTTTTCTCAGCAGTACTTTTGTTTGAACATGTCTACATTTACAAGGATTTTTACAGAACTACTTTATGCAAATTTTAGCTCCTAATAAAAACTAAGACCGATGCAGATGAAGGCACAGTCGGGGCCATCCATCAACTTTAGAACCTGAAATTCTTGTTGATGAAAGCAGCTCTGTTAAAAGTTCATCCTTTTCCTCAGAGACGACTAGAATAGAATGTTTTACTCAGAAAAGAATTAGTCAGATTTCTTTGATCGAGTCACACATTTTTGGACAAGTTCCAAAAATTGATTTGCTTGTAATAGTCGCAACACATTTTGTTCAAATAAAGTGCTGACATGATATAACCTTATGTTCAGATGGTAAAAGGTCAGACTCTGTTGTAGAATCATGTCCTACCAAATGTCTTTGTTGATGTTTTCAATGTTGTACACTTCTGAAGCTGTAACCAAGTCAGCTGACTGCAGATGGGGTTATTTTCTTAGTTAGCTACATATTCTTAATAAAATAATAGTAATTTAAAAAATAACTTATAGTCTTGTATTCATTAATAAAACAGAGAATTGCATTTTGTTGAAATGGTTATAAATATTATCCAGTAAGCACCTTAATTCCAAAAAAATGTTGGCATTTTAAGTTTTACTACATCAGATGTAAATGATTCTGACTGTTGTTGGTTAATTCAGATGTCATTATGTCATCTGTGGTTCTTTCTTAAAAAAGATGATGATGATGATCTTGGTCAGAACAGCTGATCAACCGAAGACCTATTCAGTCCTGGCCTTGCCTTGCTCTGCTGTCTTTGGTTCCTCTTCCAATTTCTTACTTTGATGTAATCATCACCCACCCCATGCTTTTCATACTACCAGTTTGTATAATAGGCTTGTAGACTGGTATAAAGAGCTCGTCACTCAGTTTGATCCTTATGCGGAATGAATAAATACAATTTTTGTGCTTAGTCTGAAAGGAAGTGGAGAGCAGAGAACTGACACTGTAGAAGAGACTCGCGTGTATGAGGCATTTTCAGTTCAGATGTACCTGATGACTTTTTCTTACTCAACCAGGTTTGTTATGTTCAACTAAACACATTGGTGTAAACATTTAGCTGATTCTGACATTATATTTGTAAAGATTGAAAGAGTACAGGGTCTGACTTGTGCATTTGTTCATGTTCAGTGAGTCTGTGGAAGCATGTGGAGTCTCGAAACATTCATATAAATCTGTTGGTTCATCTGTATGCTAATTACTGCAGTGCATTAGCATATTGTAGTATAAATGCTTTTACTTGTGTCTGGCTGGTATTCTCTCCATATTTCATCAGAAGCAGGAACCACCTCTGTTTTCCAAACTGCAGGGATCTGAGTCCTTGGCTGTAACCCTTTTATTTGTGACGTAACACGTAGAGGACATGCAGACAGCAGTCAAGCTTGAAGAAGAGGGAGGCAGGAAATGGGAGGAAAGTGTGCAATAGAATGATATGCAGTGACGGTTCAGATAGGCACAAGTCAAACCTACTCAGCTCAGTTTGTATACCCACAGCCAGATCTTTTTGTCCCTGCAGTTCCACTGAAGAATCATCTCAGTGTACAAGACTCACCTGGAGTCTTTATGCTTATTATCAAAGAAAAATAAAAGCGTTTAACCTTTTTACTATTTAATGGAGTTAGTCAGAAATGTCAAAAATCATAAAGTTTTGCTTTTCATAGAGGATTTATCATGGAGAGCATCTGTGTTACTTGTATGTAAATTATTATAATAATCACTACATCCATATCTATCATATATCAATTATCTTTCTTAAAACAATTGTGAAATTTCAAAGTAATCAAATCAGTATGTTAACATTTTGAAAAGGAAGTCTTTGTTCCTTTTCCATTTTAATAGTTGCACATGGTAACTTACGGTGGTTGCTCATTTAGATGACCTACAATGTTTAACGGAACAGGACTTTGTAAGCATTAACTTGTGGGTTGTGTTAGAAGCTGGGATATAACATTTCACTCTAGCTTTTATTGTGCATTATGGTGCAATCATTCACTGTTTATTAAACATGACACATGTTACGAGTTGTACATTTTTTGGTGTACACCAAACTTAACATAAATTCAGTTTGTTATCTAGTATTTTTATATACAGACAAAAGTAATAGGCTTGTCTTATAGATTCAGAGTAAGCCAGTCACTCTGTCACAAGTGTGAACTTTGTATTTTCACTTCCCTTTTTGTTATCTTTTTTTCTACACAGTTTGGTGAAACAATATTCACTATCATTTACTTCAAAAATACTTTATTAATGTCAAAAGGGGAATTATGTTGTAGTAACTCATCTCTCCGTCAGATATTCATGAGAGAGGGTTCTAGCTGTGGTCAGGAAAGATCTGAAGAAGCTTCTGACAGAAGACTCGGTTGTTGAGTTATTGTGTTGTGAAGAGGAAGTTCAGGGTTATTCATGATGTTTTTTATGTCATGAAGCTTCCTCCTTTGCACAGTTAACTCAAAAGCCTCCAGATCAGTCCTCAGAACAGAACCAGACTTCTTTATCGGTTTGTTCAGCCTCTTTATGTCACTTGCTCTGATGCTTCTCCTCCACTAGGTGACTGATAAAAGATCTTCAACATCTTGCTGCAAATATTGAAAGACCTGAGCTTCTTTAAGAATGTCCAGCATCACTGTTGCATCTCAGTCTGTTATCCAGGGTTACCTTCTTGTAGACCAAAAAGAACACAAGGGCATAACTTACAGTTGCTAATCAATGGCTTGATGATCCCTGAGACTTTATGGAGAAAATATTCTGTTAACTGACGAGACAAACATTGAAACATTTTGGAAGACGTGTGTTCAGCTAACATAAATGTAATGCTACATTTCAGAAAAAGACCATCATGCAAACAGTCAAACATGGTGGTAGTGTGCTCAGAAAATAAGCAACACATTAAATGTTCTAATTATATTAATGCATTTACATATTTACATGTTTTTTTGTCCTTTTCTTGATCTTTTGAATTATTTGTAACCTCTAAGGATCACATTTTGGCTTACTAAACTGATGAAAAAATGTCTGTTTTTACTAAGTACTAAGTTTAAGATAAATATGGATTGTTCCGGTTAAGTGCAGGTGTTGGACTTTGGGACAGGGTGTCCTTAACCCTGTAAACCTGAGCATTGCTAGTTACAGGTTACACATGGGATCTTTTCATTACTATGACTCTGTTACCGTTTGTACTGGAGAGGAAATTCAAACAGTTTTGGAAAGAGGAGCTAAAGGGCTTTACTGTTTCACAATGTACTCGCAAATTACTTCTGTCTGTCAGGCAGAAAAAATTTAGCCTAGATTTGACTATGTCCACTTAACGATACCTTAACATCTCAACAATGTAGGCTAGAGAGAACATATAAATGGTTCCTGAAAGATAATAACAAACGCTTTATAGATGTTTAAGTACATCATAGGATGTCAAAGATTTCACATGCAATGATAATTCAGTCACATGTCTGGATTGATGCACACGCAGAGAAGTTTGCTGGTTTAAAGGGTAGACAAGAAATGAGCATTTTATTATTCTAAATAGAGAGAAAATATGTCAAGAAAAACTGCCCTGTATTTTTAAGTGTTTTAAAGGGTTAATGAATAGAAATCAGTACAATGATTTAAGAAGGATAGCTTCACAAGCTTCTGTGTGCATAAGCTGAACTGACCTCAGGATTAACCTCTCTGACCCTTTGTATTGTCAAACACCCAGCCCAATGTTATTAGAAGCTCTATGTTATTATTATCTTGTTGCAAGTGCTTATGCTGTTTATGTCAAACTGCACACTATTTTTAAAAATTGATGTCTGACTGGCCAAATTTAATATTAACATGCAGAGTATAAATGCATGAATGCATAAAACAGCCTGCCAGTTACTGCATTTCAAATAGTGTTTTACAATATTTTATTGCTCTCTCTGATGGTTTTCTTTTGCTGCATTTTGCAGGCCAATAGTTGATTTGACATTTTTAAACAAATTGGGAATTTGTAGCTCTAATTTTTATGCTCATTTCAGTGCTGAACACACACCTCCTAGAAATGTGGGTGTGATTGAGCTCCAACTGTTATTGTAATCTTCTCGACCATCTACTTTAGCTGCTAATCGCCTCTACCATCCGCTTTTGTAGGTAACAAGTCATTAGTTGGATTGGCTGGTTAAACAGTGACAGTATGCTGGTTAGACATTAGTAGAATTAGCACTGAATGAGGTTTCCTTGCCCTTTTTCTTAAACTAGCTAATATGTCAGACCAAAATACATCTCATTGACATCAGTCACAGTAGAACCATCAGTGCTATGCAGGTCTCTCAAGCATGAAATTGAGGCAGAGAGCATGAGAGATAAAAAGGTAAGCAGAAGACAGACAGCTGAATTCAAAGAGAAGAAATGTAGGCTGAAAGGGAGGAGAGAAGAGGTGGAGTACAAGGGCTTTCTTTCCTGTCCTCCATGAAAAGCAGCATATTTCTGTGGAACATTCCTTTGAGCTGGCTCAGCCTGTCACCAGAACTCAGGCTGCCACACTTCTCATCATCCTCCTACCAAACTCTTTCTTCTTGTTGTTCTATTTACAATGTCTTCTTGATTTATGTCTTTACCTTCTGTTTGATTTCCTTTTTCAAACACTTTGAACACTCTGTTGGGCAACATAGTGTAAACAATCTCACCAATAAGTTCATTATGTCCTTTTACAAATTATTATTGAGATAACAGCAGTGCAAACAACTGCAACAGACTATAATATAATAAGGTATAATATTCTAAGCCATATTAAACTAAGTTAGTTGTCTTACTGGTGAGATCACCATCCTAAAAAATCATTTAAATGTGAAAACTGGAATTAACTGGAACTTTAGCATTAATGTTGTCATAAACAGGTTCGCATCCATAATTTTGTATCATTTAGCGTGTTTGACACATAAATTGAGTTCAGGTATTTTAAGCCCAAACAAATTAACAAACCTAAACTAAATACATTTAACCTGGACAAACATATTTATTTGATTTGAGGCGAAGCCTCTTTTGGATCTTGTAGGTAAGCAGAATTTTAAACATGCAGCTGGTCAAACATTCCTTCACAGATCGTTACAACACTCCACAAATGCAAATATAAAGAAAGTGCTCTGGGTGGGTAACAACCTGCATGAACTTGTTGACAATAGTGAGGTTTTGTTATGGGATTATGTTGGTGGGGCTGAAGCACTGATCTTAAGGCTGAGATCCTGTTTTATTGTTGCCGGGAGGGGGGATAAAAGCAGGGGGATGTATTGTAGAGAGAATGGCTGAAAAAAAATGAAAAAGGAAACATAATGCAAAGTGATAATCAATCCATTCCGCTGCTGAATCAATGGATTTCTACCATATTGTTACATGCAAATTCACCACCATGTTGCATTAAAAAGGTTTTTTTTATTAAAAAGCCCCAAAAGTTACTTTTTCATCATCTTTAAACAGTATAAATGTGACCCATTCAAACCATATACATTTGCCTATCAGAGCCACCCACTACCCTTATACCCCAAAGGTAGTAATGGAGATGTGGCTCTTGTTTTTAATTATTTAAAACTTTTCAGTCAAAACTGTGACTGACTCGTACCTTGAAGGCTTTGCTTTTCAGAAAGCTGTGGCTGTTTGGAGTTGATGTTTAAACCCCAAACAAACACAGCTGGTGCCAGTTTGAGAGACCTGAACCTCGACATTAAAACCATAATAAATCCTATCTTGTGTTTAGGTTCAGACTGCAGCAATGTGAATGCTTGATGGAATGTGAGTGTATATTTTCAGTACATCTTTCTCCTCAGCTGCGCACACAGTGCCCTCAAAGAGGAGGGTCTTCAGAGTGAAAACACACCCTTTTTTCCGCAGATATGGAAACAACATCTGCTCTTAAATCAGCAGAGGGTTGTAAGAATAAGTGTTTATGTGTGTGGAGTGAAACAAGATATTTCTGTGCTGCTTGGGAAATAAAATGTCATAATCTTAAGAAGCTTTTCCTTTTAGAAGATGTTGTTGATCCTGCTTGGCGACAGGATCTTTGTCTCATTTCAGTCTTCACTGGTCGGTTTGTTTTTCATCTCTGTGTTCACCCGTTTCCCCTCCACTTTTCCTCATATCTCTTTATTTGGAGGTACAAAGTCAAAGCTATGTTTTGTTTTTCAAAACTCCTTTTAGCGCCACTATACTGTTCACACTCGGTCAGAAAATCCTTGCCTACACCTAAATCTGTGTGTAGAGCTGTAACAAATAGTCAGAGGAACCACTATGTTGAATTTATTTAAATGACGGTGCAGGTGGAGCTGGTTTAAAGATGGTATGTAAATATGTTGCTTTCCATTTGAGTGTTTTCACATTCATGTGTCTCCTTCCCCCTTTGTCACAGAGAGCAAATAAGCAGCAACAGGGAAGAGCAAATTTTCCATCTCGTTAGAAACAGTTGCAGTGTGTCACAGTTGGAAACTGAGCAAAAGGCAGATGTAAATCTGGCGTCATAGCAAGACAGTGACAGACAGTGAGTGAAACGTGAAGAGAGAGAGAGCTGTTGGTTTCTGTTACATGATCCAACCAGCACATATCGGTTAACGGGTGAACCGTGACTTCTTAAGGAAAAATATCAGCTGGCAGCAGATAGGTGTGTGTTGTGTCACCGTAGAGGACATGCCAAAGCAGCGCGTTCAATGTTCATGCTTGATAACTTCAAGAACGTTTTGTGACCATCGCTTCAACTTGTGCAATCTCTGACTAGAACGTGTGTTTGTGAGGTAAAAGATCCCACACAAACTGTGTAATATGTACTTAAACCACATCATTTTGAAACAGTCATTGCATAATCAACATGCTGTTCCTTAACTCACAGATGTCAAAATTACTCATATAAATGCACAGC
>SSNP01000089.1:1969876-2040921 GCA_006937955.1 Pachypanchax playfairii
TGACAGCTGCTTCTGGTGCTTGACTGATAAATTTTTTTTCTACATACAGTTCAGTCTTTATCTGTACTCCAGCTGCTTCTTTTTTTCTGTAGGATAAAGTCTATAAGCACTGTGTACGTATCCACACACAGAATGCAGTTGTGTTTCAGAAAGAGAATAATGGTAAAGAAAGGAGGAGGGTGACCTGTATGTGCACATGTAATCACAGAGATATCATCTTTATTAGCTGCTGTTCTTTAACAAAAGCAAACAAACAGTCAAACACATATGACACATTTTATAGGAACTTTCTGAGGTAGCCACTGTACACGGAACTTTATAACAAACAAATGGGGAAAAACACTTTTCAGTCTCTGCTGAACAGGACAGGCAGGAGCAGGTGGGCGGGTTTTTGGCTCTGCGCACTTCCTCTCCGCTTTCACTGTTTTCATACAGCCAATGAGAGCCTCAGCCAATACAGCTGACCCCCCTTTCATTTAGCCAATCAGTGAGCAGCTTCAAGTCCCCCCTCCCTTTCTTTTCCTCTGTATGCCTTCACTGCTGAGTGAGCAGAGCATGCCTCCGTCTATCAGCTGAGAGGAAAGCAACAGAAAGAAAACACACTGAGAGAGCAGGGTACAACAGTGAGAAAGTGTTGAAAGAAGAGACAGAAGAGTAGAGGAGAGTCCCGAGAAGAGGAGAAATGAAAGACGAGAGATGGCATGACAGCATATAAAGTGGCTTTTGTGTTCACAGTACATTGGAGGAGCGCTTATACAAGAGAAAGGAGGAAAGGGGGGTGGCTTAAAAGAGAAAAGTAGAAGGAGGGCACAGGCAAGACAAATGGGGGGCTGGGAGTCGTCGATGGGTTTTTGATTTGTTCATGTGTGTGAACGAGGGTGGAGAGAGGTAGACAGGAAGAAAACATACAGAGAGAGAACAAACTTTTGCAAACTGTTGGACATCCTGACGCAAAAAGGGACAGGAAGGCAGAGAAACTTGACTCCGTCTTTATCACCACAACCTGTTCAGGGTGAAGGAAGCAAAACCCAGAGAGCCAAGAGAGAGAAGGCAGCCAGACCCAGTGGAAGCAGAAACACAGTGGAGGACAACAGTGTCACCTACTTTCAGGAAGGTAGGAGAAAGACAGACAGGATATACATTATCTTTCTGTAAGGGTGAGTGTGGCAAGTTCTCCTGCTCTCAAGTCAAGTGTTGCAATGTTGCTCCAATTGATTGCTGTCATAATCTCAGCTGGGCCCAGATGACTCAACGTCTCCTAAAATGGCCACATGAAAGGCAGACAGAGGGAGGGAGGGCGTGACAGAACGGGAACCTGTCTCAAAACAGCATTTGCAGCAAAAATGTTAGCTTAGTTTAGACTGTCAGAACTCCTCTACTTGTATGCTGGATGTTGTTGGTGTAATGTTGTCTTACTCTTAAGATTTGCATCTCTCCTTTCGTCATTTGACTTTCTTTGCCACTTCCTGTCATACGCTGGGGTTTTAACACTTACAGATAAAGACAGCCATCTTTCCACCCATCTTCTATAAAAAGAGGTCATCTAATCAACAGCTGATTCTTTGCAGAGGCAGCCAAAAACTTTTTGTCTGTGAACGTCTGCATATGTGTGTGTTGTTTATCAGCCTCCAGGCTCAGAACAGGCCAGGGAGTGGTCTGGGTGGGGGTTCTGCTAAAACCTGATGAGACAATCAGGACATTTGGGAGACTGTTAACTTCATGCTGATGCTGTCTTGTCACTGTTCTGAGCTACGTGCCAAGGGTGGACTCAGAATACAAGGAGAACAGAGTGTAAATGAACAACCAGAGACTTTTTACTAAATGCTTATTCTGCATCACAGCTTAAGTCACAGACTGAAAATAAATAATTTCAAATTTTACAAAGGGTGAAGACTTAACTCAATCGAAACATCGAAACGTGACAGATGCCTCATCATTCACATCACTTAAGTTAAAGTAAGAACATTTTTTGGCTCTTAATTGAGCCGCCCAGTTTCAATCCAAACAGCTGTAAACGGTACAGCAGCTGTGTTCTGCTGCACTCCTCCTTAAAGAAACCGTATCTATATAGTTAAACCACACGCAGTAAAAAAGAATCATTGTGCAGTATTTATACTGCTGAAGCAGAAGAGAGGATGGTGCTTAGAATAACAGGGTCCGTGTGTGTTTCTGTGCACACGTACATGTGGCATTTCTGTGTTGTGATTAATACACACACAGGCCAAATGCCAGGCTAGATGTTAACGTTGAACTCTGTCCCTCTCAACCTTCATAGATTTTACTGAGAGCTCATTTCGAACCTCCAGATGCCCGAGTGGCCACTTAAACTCTTGATGAGCATCTTAGTCTCATTTGGTGTTGTAGTGAAACCAGAACAGCTCATTTTGTGCCTTTTTATCACCATCTGTAACAGCATCGTCCTCATCATGTTGAAATTAAACACCTCCGAGCCTCCTGATGTCCTCAGACATCGGACCCATGACGCCTGACCTCTGACCTCATGACTACAGTTTCCCTAGGTCTTAGCACACAGTCTTTATCTTCACACGTCTCTATATATTTAATATACATTTTTTTTTCATGTTTTCTAGTTGGGTTTGAATGTTCTTATTAAAATGTTGCTGTTTTGTTTAGTACGTTGGGACTTTAAGAAAATAATGCAATTTTTTAAGCACCCAGAGATTATTTCTGATAGAACCTCATCCCTCAGGTTTAATGTTGGGCTGAGAAGGTTTTTTTAGGCACAACTCCCAATGTTCTCTTTTCAGTCCAGATGAGAAGGTTGTTCACTGCTGATTTTTTTCAGTATTTTTCTTTCTTTCCTTTTTACTTTAAGGACTCCTGCTTCCTTTTCTTGGCCTTTTCTCGAACCTGCTATAGTTTCATTTCATGTAGTTTTAGCACCCACTGCTTCCACACATATGAAACAAGCCTATATCATGTAAAACAACATTAACTCAAATGACTTCATTAGTTGTGTGCCTGTGGGTTTCTCTCTAACCAAAAACATTTAAAGCCTTTTAATTATAGCTACAGCTTGGAGGCTTACCATATTACTGTTAGCTTGTTCATCAGCTCTTGGACATTTTATAGCATTTTTGTTAAACCAAACATTTCATATAAAGTGATTTTAAAGTAATTGTTTTATAGCTCTGTGCTTTTCCACTCTACACAAGTCCGTTTCTAGGCTGTAAACTAACTAGTCCCAGAACAAGTAGCTCATGTGCTGTAACCATGAACACTTTGGGTCGGCCATGAAATTTGGAGCAGGCGCTTCTTGCTCTATTTATACTTTTCTCAAGGTCCTTTGCCTGGCTACAGGTTTTCTGTATTTAACCTCATCCTCTACCTTCTCTTTGTGTTTGTGAATGGTTGTTTCTATCTGAGGATTCTTATTCATTTGTACTCAGTGACGTCAGTTCCCTCCCACAGACCAAAAACATGCATTACAGGTTAACTGGTGATTTTAAATTGGCTGTAGGTGTGAGTGAGTGTGTGTGTGGTTGTTTGTCTTCTGTGTCCTTGTGATGGATTGGTGATCTGTCTAAGGTGGACTCCACCCTTGTCCAATGATTGCTGGAGACAGGGACCAGCCCCCTTGTGACACTGAGCAGGAACAAGTATGGATATAAAATAGATTGAAGGATTTTCAACACTTTCCTCTTAACCAACAAATAATGCACAAGACTACTTTACAGAATATATATGATCAAAACAGATTCAGTAAATATCTATTGCTGTTTTCATGTCACAGATAAGCAATTTTTTAATTTAGCGTAAGCACTTGAAAATAATTAGAACCTATTTATCACTTTATTGATTGAATCATTAAGGCTTTGTGCTTGTTGCTGAGTCAATATGTTGGTCTTCATTATTAATGTTCTGCCAGTTCTGCAGTAATTTACACTCTGTTTTGTAGAAAATTTTGATCTTTATTGAAAATGATTTGACTTCCATTTTGTTTGTGGCTCAATAAAGTTTTATACCAAACTCACAGAACTGAACACTCCATCAGACACTGAGAGATATTTACAAACTGATACTAATATTCACAGCTTAGTAAGTCTGTCTCTGTATGTTTATGCTGTTACAGTTTGTACAATGGTGACAGATTATTTTATATAATTAGATATAGGTGAATAAGAGAAGAGAGTCACAGTAGAAGTGTAATAATATTACAGTGTTCAGCGATCAGTTCTCTACGTTCCCCAGTCTGAGTGAGTTTGCACTCCCAACAACCTCAAGCATTTCTTGAGGTGAAGCCAGTGTGTTCGTCTGGCTGCAGGCTGCTGGGTTGAGACTGAGAAGGGTCGGGCTGCTTGTGCCAGCTGCCTGCTCTGCTCCTTCAAAATAAGGTCAGAAATCAAGTAGAACCTCCTAGAACTTAACCTTTGGGTGCTTATAGGGACACAGGCAGGATCTAAAAATACTCCTACAGGCTTTCCACCGTCCTTACTGATTTATCTTACATAAATGTAAGGCATGTTTTCATCCTTTGTTATTTTACTCAGTAATAACATAAAACAGACATAAAGTTTTGACCTCAACTGGTAAGAATTAAACGTTTGACACTCTTCTACTTGAACTACAAATGTCCTTGCTGTGATTTAAGGGGTAGAGCAGATGACTGCCAACTGGAAGGTTCCTGGTTCAATTCCAGCTTCCCCACCACATGGACTCCCTTTAGATACTTTATGTTGGTAAGATCTTACTTGTAAAAAAAAAAAAAGAGAGCAATATCCTGGATTTGCCAGCAGATTTTATGAAACTCCTAATAGAGTTAACAGAGATTTTGCTTTTTTTTTCCTTCATATTTTCATTCCACTTTGACAACAGCACAGAGGAGTGATATGCCAGATGTGGTTAGATAGAACAGTGTCTGTTTCTGTTGCATACAGCTTGAAGATGCAGTTCTTAGGTTTTTTAAGGTGGATTTTCTTTGGTGTAAAGAAAATTTTACGTTGTAAAGAATCAGATTTGTTCTAAATTCTGGGCGTGTTTTTTCTTGTGTGTTTTAGGGATAAATTTGTGAAAGCTATATTTTCTTGAACTGATACATGACTGCAAAGTGACCATCGATTATATAAATGATTAGATATAACAGGACTGTGTGATACTTTGTATATGTAGACGTGTATTGTTGCAATGTTTTGAAGAAATTCTTTGAGAAATGCATAAAACATTAGAGATGTCTAATGACGTGATTTACATAAACATCATTTGTCAGCCAAGTAGTTGAAATACCAGATTCAGGTCATCCAGAGTTCAGTTAATCTGATCATTAGATTTTAGTAAAGTAATTTAAGGATGTGGATAAAGTACACCAGATGGAACATTCAAGCACAAACAAGTTTTGTTTCATATTTCTACAAAGTTCTTTCTCTGTGTTAAACATTTAAGATTCTTCTGGATCGTCTGTGTATCGTGGATCTCTTAGTATGTCGCCCCGATGCTTTCAAATGCAAAAAGCAAATGTAACTGGTTTTAGTAAAATCTCAACCACTTATATTAAAATTACTCCCCCACTGGGTTTTAATATGAAGTATTGATATTTATCTTTTGACGGTACACCTCACACCTATTTATTCTGCGTGCATATATCTATATTTTTTTCTGTTTATTTGTCTTCTGGTAAGGCATATTCACCACCACTACTCCCCTGCACCCCCCACCATCAACCCTCTTGAACTCTCAGAAGCTGTGCTTCTCTTTCTCCCTCTTTGTGGCCCAGTACAACGGAGTTGTTATTCCTGGGCTTGTGGTTGCCATGGAGATAGCTCACTGCAAACCCTCCTCCACCCAACATTCCCAAATTCAGGTCCAAGTAGTTTGGGAAACGGCTTACTTCTTTTCATTCATCCCCATGTGGTGCCAAGTTAGTTCCACAAATGACTCAATGACTCCTTCATGTCTGATCATTTCAGAGCGTTTGGGTTTAATTAAAAAGGAACGCATGAAAACACAAAGAGGATGACAGAATTCTCCTTCAGATGATTTGTTTACATTTATAATGTGTCTGGAATGATTTGTTATGTTGTCGGTGTCTCAGTGCAGTAATATTGATCTCTTATCTGATCACGTTTTTATCAAGGACTTTATTTGCTGGGTTTTAAAATGTAGCAGCATTATATCTGTTGAAATCTGTGTGTTTTCAGGAAAATGCTGATAAATGTTGATTAATTTAATAAGTGTCATGAGGTTAATTTGTTTCTTTGCATTGTGGCTTCTTTAGGGATTCTGGGAGGAATGACCCAGTCATGATGCCACAGCCATGCTACACCTCATGCCCTGGTGACCAGGGAGGGAGTTCCTGGCTATCAGCCAATCTCAGAGGGGGTGCCAACAGAATTATTAACAACCTGGACTCTGAGACATTTCGTCTGAAGAGTCTGTTGTGCAACTGACACTCCACTTCTGCTGGTACGGTTCTACTGTCAGCACCTGAATTTACATCTTTATCACTTAGTGCAGATCAGTCAGTATTTCAAAGGTTTGTTGTTTATTAGGCATGTTATTAATGTGATGTAGAGTAAGTTACTTTCCTAATCAGGTTACTTTGAAATAAAAAAAAAATGTTATTGTAAAATGATATTCTGAGCTCTGGAATTTGGTTGAATCTTGAAAACCCTTTTTTTTTATTTTAATAGTTTAGAATTCATGATTTCACAGTAGTTTTTATTAAGTTCAATATGATGTCACCTAATGATTGCCTTGAACATTTAAGTATTTATTATGTCTGATTGTGCCAAGAAAACCACAAACCCTTTTATTTCTCTCAGGTCATCCATCTTCATAAAGATGGGCAGATTCCATTAAAGCACCATTTCAACACGACTCTCAGATGTTGTGCCAGAGTCTGATTGTCCATGCAGGAGGAATTATTCAAGGAGTGGTACAAAGGTGAGATGTTGATCTCATCAGTGTCAATGCAATATTAAATATACATGAACTATTGTTTCTTAAAACTGATCAAATCAAATCAAAAATACTTTATTAATCCCTGAAGGGAAATTAAGTGTTGTTGTAGCTCAGTTCTGATGATATCTCTTAATTATATCTCATTAAGATCAAAATATATTTCTGCTTTTGATCCAAGATGAGTGATGTGTAAACACCAACATATGTCATTACTCATGCAGAAAAAGTAAATGCTGTTGTATTTTCAGGCATTGTGTGGCTCACCATCTTGATTCACACACTTTGATGACATCACAGCAGAAACTCCCTTCTCGGGGAGCATCTTGATCTGCCTTCCAGTATTTGTGAGCACCTACTTTAAAAGTTATTAAAGACGGTCTTCTTGCAGCATTTAAACCATGCGGCATATCCATGTGGAGTTAGCCAACAAAAAGGCTCCACTAGAGCTTCCAGCACAGGAGGGGGACCTGCCTCCTTCTGCTTCCCCATCAGGGGGAGTAGATCCTGGGGTCAAAGCAGGTGCACCCAGGCGCTTTGACCAGGAGGAGTTACGGCTTCAAAAGGTCTACCAGCTCTCCATTTTCTCTCAGAAGGGTGGATTTTCTACCTCCACAGGATCCCACACTGATGCCCAACAAAAGCCAACCCGGCTGGGGGTGAAAAGGGGACTAGAAGAGTCCCAGTTGAATCATAAGCGCTCCCACCTAGAGGAAAAATCAGACAGTGAAGTGCTGGAGGGAGGGGTTCTGTGTGGGTCAGCCCCAGCTCAAGGTGTTGGAATCGGGTCAGTAACTGGACCTGGGTGGTCTGGTTCTCCATACTCTTACCTGCAGGGGGAGCACAGAGACTCTGAAGGTGGACTGTCAACTAAGTCTCCACCCCTCTCCCCAAGCCACAACCCCTCCAGGCGCCCAGCTCAGCACAATCATGACCGGCCCATCCCTGACGCATTTGCTCCACTCTCACCTAAATCCCCCCCGATGTGTGACCCACATGGGCACATCTGTGATCAGGGCCACTCCAATGGAAGCTCAGCAAGGACAGATACAACTAATGGGGGCCGCACTCCTACTAACTCACTAGGTAGCCCTGGACATGATGGCTATAGTAATGGTTCATCTGGAGGCCAGCTCAGCCCCCTTTTATATGAAATGTCCACATATGAAACTCCTAATCCCGCCAGCCCCACCAGTCCTCCTGGTCCCTTCTCCCCTCCACACCACACAGAACTGCAGGAACCAGGGGAAGCTACTGAATGGGACGTTGGACTCGAGTCCTCTCCACCCGAGCGAAGTGCTACCCAAGCTGCCACTTTGTCTAATGGTCTGGCTTCCTGGGAGAAAACTCCCAGCAGTAACGGCCATCGTCTGTTCTCTGGAGGCCACTGGCCAGCCAAAAAGAAGCTGCTGTCCCCAAGTGATGCATCAGAGTCAGAAGACGAGGGACCCTCCACATCCAAGAGAAGCAGGCTGTCTTTGCTAACGTCAGGACTAGGTCCAGCCTCATGTCGTAGCACTGATGCCAAAGCTGCACCCTATTGGAACCACCTTCTGCCCACCGCGCGGGATCGACCCAAGGTTAGCACCCGCACACAAACACATCTCATTGTGTGTTTCCATTCAGCCTGAACTGAGATTCTGGAAAACTGCTTCCTGTCCCACCGGACAGTTCCTTTGTATTACACTTCTTAAGCTCTGAAACATTTAAACTGTTAGAAACAGAAGCTTCAGTTCAAAGTGAGGTTTTAGTTGGAGATGCTAGAACATTTATTAGCTGTAGAAATTCAGTAAAAGAAGCTGAGGGATAAAAAAAGGCACAAGCTGCATGAAAGAGTAAAAGGAAAAGAATGAAGTGATGGCTGGCTCATTATCAACCACACTGGAACAGGCTGAGCAGCTCCAGAATAAAACCCATTGAGGGAACTTCCATTGTTCCCTAACGTGAGTGTGTCGTGTCTCTTCTACACGTGTATTCATACACACACACATATAAACACAACCTACTTGAAAAGTTTCCACAATTGAACTGACCATTTCTGAACACTGTGAGGTCAAAAAGACATTTTGAGTCTGTTGACTTTTTCTACTAATAGAATTCACTTAGTGGTGACTGAAAGTGTTCAGACTCTCTGAGAGGGAAAAAAAACAGAAAACTGCATCTAAAAATACAAAAAAGAAGAAACATTTAAATGAGAGTGCTCAGAAAAATAAATTGGCTTAAGAAAAGCATAAATGCTAAGCAAACAATTGTTATCTTAATAAAGTAAAATTTAGTTAAGTCAGAATAATATTAAATGATGTCGCTCATGGATTTAAAATCACGTGAAGATTCGACTACAAGCTGACAAAGATCTAAAAGAGGGTTAAAAATACAGATATTTTAACCATGAGTGAGACATTTATAGTTGGCAAAGGTCCAAAAGTTAGTGTAGGTTTAGTTATTAAGGAGTCATCTGAGCAATGGGTGACCTTTACAGTGAACAGAACTCTCGAAATCGGAAAAATTAGTGTACATGCCTCGACGTCCAGTAATCAGCGTTCAGTAAGTAAAACGCCTGAAATACACAGCCAGTTTCTTCTATAAAAAAACACACACATACTTCAATTTGTTTTACTTTATTTAGTAATTTACTTTAGAATATATTGTTACAGGAAGTGATCTATCAGGATTTTATTAAACTAACAGACTGTCGTGTCATTTTTTCCCTCAGACTGCCACAGATTGCACAAGATCAGGGAGACGGTTAAAGAATGGGTTGAGATTAAAAAGGTAAGTCATGCATTGTATTTGTGACCAGTTATCTCAAAAATCAATGACTCCTAAATTAGATAAGAGTTCAAAACATTAGCTTTAGCAACGAGCAGGTTTAGAGTTTGCATATATTAGTAAATCTTTGATTTAAGAAAACTAGGATCAGTCACACTGTCTTCTGCAAAATACTCACTTGAAGTGGAGGTGGGAGTTAAAAATATGTTTGCCATTATTTTAAATGAAAGGGTTTTATGTCTGGACTTGAATTTGCTCACAGGCGTGTGACAAAATGGTTAAGACAAAATGATTGTAATCATGACCACTAACCATCCGTCTGTTTTGTGTGTGTTTGTGGCCGTATGCAGTCGTCAGCTGCGCAGTGGCAGGCAGACCGACATCAGCCGCTCCACACGTTCAAGTTGGCCTTCTGCTTCCATCAGCAGATCACTACTCGGCAATTTTGAGGTTCCCAGTTTTATAATTTATTGCTGCAAATCTGACCTAAAATCAGACATTTTAGATGAAAATTAAATAATTGTGCGAGATGCCAAAACAAAAAACATTCTTTATGACAAACATTTGAATGTAATTTTCGAACACAATTTCTTATGTTACTGTGTTTTTATCATAATTTTTCTCTCTATATTTATAGAATGCTTATAAAAATGAGCCGGTTTAAAATGTTGCATTATTTCCAACTTCAGCTAATCTTAAAACTAAAAGAGACGGTGTTAGAAAGGATGTCAGATTAAACAGATCAGCTGTGTAAAATGTTACTCTCAAGCCTCGATGGATAATAACTGGATGTTTCAGTCCAATTTCAACATTTAATGTTTGTGTAAAGTAAATATAATCTGGGTTTTAGTAACATGTACAGTGAATGTGAGGCTGTAATGAAGCCAACATGTTAAATGTGACTACTGAACTCTTATTTGTATAATTCTCCCGTGCTGCAGGAGTCCATACTGAAGGGTCGATTCTCTCCATCAGGGCAGATTGAAGGTTTTACAGCAGAGATCGGTGCCAGCGGCTCGTACTGCCCTCAGCATGTCACGCTGCCTGTGCAGGTTACATACTATGACATCTCAGAGCACAGCGCTCCCTCCCCCTTCCTGGTCAGTGCATGTTGCATCTATATATAAAAATATTACTGCACAGAAAAATAAAGGATAAAAACATTATATTTAATGATAAAAGTCAGTGAAGTTAATTTTTGTGAACCTTATAAGATAAACAACTTAAATTCTGGTTACTACACAAACCATTTGGACTCGTTTTACTTTGATTTATGCCACATGATGACATTGACAAGGTCAAATCTCTTTTGACTGAAGACATTTAAGTCCATTTTCATTTATTTAGATTTTTGTCTGTTACATTTAAAGAATCGGACGAGCATGAACAGCACAGCATCAATAAATTCCGCACACTTCTTATGTGGAAGTTTAAAACTACATTCAAGATAGTTGAATTTTTTTTTTATTATTTGTGATAAAAGATGTTAATTCCATGTCACATCTATCTCTCTTCCTCACAGGGAGTGATTTCTCTCGAGCATCTTGGAAAGAAAGGATACAGCATACCCAAAGCAGGGACCATTCAAGTGGTGAGTTCCTCATTTTATTCATAAAGAAGAAATTCATATTTTGATTTTCACAAATATGTCTTTTGTGAAAATTCAACTTAGTTTATGTGAACTGTTGTCTTATTTTGAAAAAAATCTTTGGTTTGATATATTTCCTCAGACCTTATTTAATCCTAACAAAACTGTGGTGAAGATGTTCCTGGTGACGTATAACTTTGGCGATATGCCTGTCAATCACATAACCTTCCTGCGCCATCGAATCTTCCTGGTGCCAGTGGAGGAGGGCTCCGAGGTGAACGGTGAGGCGTCTCCAGAAGGGGCGGCACTCGACAGGAAGAAGATTCTCTGCTACTTGATACATCTCAGGTATGACGGCGGCTTCTTTTCTGTCCTGTCTTCTCTTAATTTGACCCTTTTGTCTTCCTGTACATTTATAACATTCCTTCTCTCTGTTCTATATTTTTCAGATTCCAGAGCTCCAAATCTGGGAAGATTTACTTGCACAACGATATCCGGCTGCTATTTTCCCGTAAATCCATTGAAGTGGATACAGGGATTCCATATGAGCTGAAATCTTTCACCGAGGTGCCAAGAAACCCCAAATACTCCCCCCGTATGTGACCCCTGTGTGACCCTTTGAACTTCCCAATTAAAAGAAAAATGCAGCCCCTTCATTGCTTCCTGAAGAAGAGGAAGGTGAAACAAACAGACTGCAGGAATTACTGACACAACTTGAGAAGAGCTGATGAGACACAACACAAGCACACGAGACACATACAGGCTGGTCACTGAAAAAGTCCCATTTTATGCATCGATTCGTCACTGGACATTTAAAAACCATTTAAAACTTCAATTCAGACAAACGTGACAATTTACTGAAAAACATTTGAGATCATTTGATATGAGTTTTGAGGCTTTCCAGCTGACGTGCAATCAGAAGCGGGACTTTTTCAATGTTTTCAGCTGTACAAGAAAAGAAATGCACAAATTCTGACACACACAAACACACACACACACTAAAACAGACTCATGCATATTACATATGAGGAGTGTGAGAGCAAGAACACTTTTTTCTGATGACTCTCTGAGTTACGTGTTAACATGCATGCCTTGTGACTTAAACACCTGAATTTTCCTCTAGTGCCGTTTCACACTGTCCTTCATTCTGCCTGCAGCATCAACTGCCTCACTGGACCAAAAATACTTTGGATTGGATTCAGAAAAAAAGCCAGAAATTAATAAAACACGCCCTTGACTTCTTAAAGTGATGCACCTTTACATCTTTCAACACTAGTGAAACAAGAGCTGGAATCTAAACAGCCATGTCTTCTAAAATCCCAAATTCTCTTTAAAAGTTGACCTAATTTGACCAAACTCAGGACTTTTACCTGCTGCAGTACAAACCACTGTGCACACACAACCCCCTCCCCCCCTCCACTCCCCCAAAAAAAGAATCCAGTTATTTAAGTAGCCAGATTGAGGGACATTGTGTTTTTTCTTCTCTCTTTTTAGTTTGTGTTCATAGCAGTCTGTTGGAGCAAATACTGGCAAAAACTGAAAAAAAAGACAAACTAGTATTTTAATTTATATTTTCAAAAATGTCTTAA
Source organism: Pachypanchax playfairii (assembly GCA_006937955.1). Lineage (NCBI taxonomy): Eukaryota > Metazoa > Chordata > Actinopteri > Cyprinodontiformes > Aplocheilidae > Pachypanchax > Pachypanchax playfairii. The sequence continues at coordinate 1,982,738 of SSNP01000089.1, forward strand.
GCAATATGCTGCACAAAGTAGAGTGTGTTTTCAGCTTGGACAAGCTTTCTGTTGGTGGGGAGGAAAAAGAAAGCAAAGAAATGAGAATGTTGGAGGAGGAGTTGAGGGGGGGTATTTAAAATGTATGTGTGTGGGGTGGGGGGGTGGGTGGGGGGGGGAGTCTTTGTATATTTAAAAGAATAAACTCTGCGACTGGCGAGTATAGCCCATGTTTGTGTTTTCTGTGCTGTCTACTGTGTGGGGGTTATTTTTATGTTTTCTTTATTAACAAAATTAATATTTCAATTAATCTCAAGTGGAAGAAAATGAATTTATTTTGAAGTTTGTCCCTGAATAAACATTTTAATTGAGTTTTGTTGCAGTAACAAGAACAGTTATGGCTGATCATTAGTTCTCACTTTATATGAGACATTAAATATTCAAATTAGAATCTTTTTGGTATTTTTTGGGGGGAAAAGTCAAAGATTGAGGACATCTTTCTTAAGTTAACCTTCATTCCTTTTCCTTAACCCTTAAAACATTATTATAACCTTCTATCTGAAGGAAATTGATCTTGGATTTGGTCTTCCACTAAATTGTATGTATTTGATTTTCATATGAAAATAGATCTACAGGGATCTTCGCAGTAGTTCCACAGTTGTTTATTTTGTTTTATACTATATGTGTACCATTTCTGGTAAAAAACATACTCTGCCAGCGCAGATGTGAATCACTGCAAACACATTGAAGAGGCAGTTCAGTAAAACTAACAAACTATTTGTAAACTTGAGAGAAAACTCCCGTCTTTCCTGAGCTGTCTGTGTTTGCAGCTCTGCACTGATACCAGTGAGTAGCTCAAACTGACCTTCTCTAGCTGCTCTGTAAATATTAATGCTTAACATTGAGAGTGACAAAAATATTTACACAGCACTGCTAAAGTGGTGGTGGGGGGTGGTTTGTTCATCTGTACTGCTAAAAATACTGCAGGACACTGATATTTCTGACTCACAGTCATTTATTTCTGAAATAACCCGTCAGGGTGTCTGAAGACGTTGTACTGATCCTTTTATCTAAAATCTATCGTGTTCTTTTTTTAAAGTTTTAGAACAGAACATCAGGGATATGAGCCCGAGCAGCTTCAGTTATATTTTAACTGACTGCAGCCTGTCCAATTTGTCCAATTCAAAATCTCTTTTACCCTTTATTGAGTATTTTAAGGTAAAAATTATATTATGTCAAATATAATTATTAAATATAAATCTTATTAAAAGGCAGGTCTGTGTAGACATTTCAGGACTAACAACTAAACTAATAATAAAAACTTGGACCTGTGTTGAAGGTCTTTTCTGACCTCTGGAGGCAGAAACCAGCACTGCAGCTCCACCTGTGAAAGACTCAGTCAGGTCCATGAACTGCAGGATATTAAAGAATATCATGTTTAATATACACAAAAATAAAAGATTAAAAACGTTCACATTTATTATGCTAAAATAACATATAATTCATAGAGTTGCTTTTATTTCATCTCATTTTTTTTCTGGGAGTCTTTGTTGACACTGATTAAAGCACAGCAGGGAAACAGGAAACTCTCGAGTGTTTAACAACAACAGGTTGGAAAACTGATAAAGTCCAACAATTAAAAATCAGATTTTTTTTAACTTTAAATAGTTTTATCTCATGTTTTTAGTGACTGTTTGTCTTTTTTGGGTCTTTTATTAACTTAATTTAGAGTCTTTCACAGTCACTGTGTTTTGTTAAAGCCACTGTCATTAGTTTAAATTCCCTAGTTATAGCTCTTCTTCATGACTTTGTCTTATATCACATCAGTCAGCATGTTGGCGGCGCCGTCGATGGCCTGGCTCAGTACTGACACGTGGTAGTGAACTTTTTCCCAGTCACTGGAAAGTCCTGATGGCTGAGCTTTGGCGAAGGCGTCAGCTAGGCCTGGAAAGGTGGAGGCGCCGGCACTACTGGAAGCCCAGATCACATGTCTGTGTGACAATGAAACAATATGTGGAGATGTGCAAGAAAACATCCCTAATACTGACAATAAATCATAACCGTCTTACCTGAATCCATATTTATCTGGGAAAGCCTGCGGATTCAAGAAAGCTCTGTCCATTAACATGAGCTGGTCATTGATCTTTCTCACCTTCAGTGGTCTAAGAAAAAAAAAAAAAACAAGAGGAAAATGGGAATTATTTAACAGTTTCTGTTGATAATAAAAATGTGCATATGTGTGGGTTTACCTACGTTTCATTTGCCAGATCGGAGCTCTGAATCACCTGCTCTAAATCATCAGCTGCTCTCCGAAAATTAGCTACAGCGTTTTTTAGAGGTTCTGAAAACAAAAAGACCTTCTGTCATTTTAATGACTGGAAAACTAATTGTGATTTTGCAATCCATCTTTCTAGGAAAAACTAAATAATTGCATTATATTGAGTGTTGCATGTTGGAGTATTGTACTTACCCATGGAGATATCCTTAGCTTCAAGTTGCTCCTGATACAGACTCACAGCTGTGTTCAGGTACTCCTCCAGACTCTCAGCATAGTCCCTGCAGTTCAGTGGCAGCACCAAGCTGTCAGCCAATCGGATGAGGACGTTTCCTGCTGTCCTGGCAACAGCTTGGTGACTGAAAAACCCTAAGAGGAAGAAGAAGAACATGAACGTGTTTTGGGAAAGCAGAGAAATTCTCTGGAAAACGTTTTTGCAGTTGCTCAAACCTATAAACTGTTTGTGAAACAAATGTGATCATTTTTTCAATAAAATCTAATGAATTATGCACAAAGTGTGTGTTAAAGGCATGAAGGAATAACTATTCTTACCAGGATCAATGAATTTGGAAGCGTAGTCAAAGGTGTCGTAGGCTGTGTGGTAAGCAGGATAAATCCGAGCGTTTGTTTTACTCTGCATGCAAATAAAACATTTATTAGATTAGATTAACAATAAATATCTGCAACTCAACAACTTATTTAAGACTAATTTATTATCTATGTCATAAAACTCTGAACATATATCACATTTAGTCAAACAGGTGATTACATTCAATAGGGATTTACTCTACAAAGCTTTGAAATCAACATGTTGCTCGGCCGTCGTCATTCACCCTGTCATATGTGTATGAAATGTCCATGGAAGCGATTCCCAGGTAGTGAACGAAGGCAGCGTAATCGCTCCCTGCTCCTGACAGATACCCCACCCTGTGGAAGGAAAACCAAACAATAAAACATGAAGCCTTTTTCATAAAAATTCAACAAATCAACACAACTCACCAAGTCATGAATACATAAAAAAAAAACACAGTTCATGCCCTCATATGTTTATTTATAGGATTAAGATCCAGAGTTCTGAGTTGTAACTCAGGAGAACATTCGATTGGAGGTTTCAGTGTATTTCAGTACCTTGGAATAAGTCCGTGGGTCGGGCTGGTTCTGTTAAAGTACCGCTTCCAGTTATCATACACACTTGTAGAATCCAATCCAGGTGCATTGACCTTGTGAAATGATCAAACAATTTTTATAATCTTGTTTGTGCAATATTTTTATTTTGGTAAAAAAATGCTTTAACTGACATGAAATCCGTTTCCTTGTAAACAAACCTGTTTCGTGGCTTTGAAGATGACATTCTGCACTGACGGCATCCCCGAGACTCTGAGTGTAGCGTTAGCTGAGGAGAAGAAAAGATTGACTAAAACTAACATGAAAAACATGAAAGATGCAGCAGTCACCCTGGTGAGTAAACACAAACCATACAAACATGGTAGAAATTGTATTTTATTCATTTTTTATTGATAAATGCTTAAAGAATAATCTTGGATTTTGTACTGAGGAGTTTTATAAGTAGGTGAAACTAATTAGGAAACTATTCTGAAATATATTTGTCGTGCTACGTTTCATTTTTTAATTTCACTACATTCAAAAGACAATTGTTAACAGCTGTATCTGCATCCTGTTAGGATTTTAAATTATTAAAGATCTTCCGGGAAACTTTTGTTGATGCGATTTTTTTTGAGAACTGACATCCTTGTCAAAGATTTCGAGTCAAGCTGAAGTTTATTTTACTTGACGCACAAACAGGAAGTGAATCTCTTCACCAGTGATGCCATGACAGTATGATTTCTCAAATAGTCCCAAAACTGACATCACTGACCTCAATTCTCTACAATCTACCATTTCTAATATTGCAGGTACTTGGTAATACTTAATTCATGTTTCTCGTACTGTCGCCACAACTCAACTCCTACAATCACTGTTACACCTTCAAATGCAGCAACAATACGACTGAACAACTGAACAGTCTACAAGCTATAAAACTAATAAATTATAACAATTACTTTAAAAGTTAGACATTCGTGAACTCTGTGTCATTAGACTGACTTACCAAAGACAGCTATGTCCACATTGATGTAAGAAACAGTGCGTTCGCTCAGTTTAGTGATGTATTCCTGAAGGACAGAAAAGATCCGGGTTTTTTAATCTCAGATTCAGTGCAGGTAGATAAAAGATCTATGATGCAAAACTGCAAAGAACAACATAACAGGAAGGTACCAGTAATTACTGGCAGACATGTAAAACACTGAACAGACAGACCATAAAAATGTGCTAAAATCAGCTAAAATCCAAACCATCATATGTAAAACAGTATCTGTATCTGCTTTTTTGTATAGGAGTCTTATGGACGTTACCTCTGCGTACTCTGCAGACCCAATAAGTCCAAACTCTTCAGCTCCCCAGCTTCCAAAGATGATGGACCTGCGAGGTCTCCATTTACCTGCCACAGACAGTCACAGTCATGAGCTTTCCTCTCTTTAGCTCAACTCTTCTGGTTATCATGTGACTGTCCTCACCCTGTTTGACCATTCTGCCCAGCACCCTGGTGATTTCCAGCATGACTGAGGTCCCGCTGCTCGGATCGATGGCACCGTGTACCCAGCTGTCCCTGTGGTTCCCGTACATCACATACCTGTCTGTGGACACAAACACAGAAACATCAAGGAACGTAAAAGTAGCTGATGCATCATTAATTAGAATTTAGTCACTGATCTCACCTGGTTCAACACTTCCTCTGATGACTCCCATCACATTGGAGGAATTCACAGTTTTCCCCTGATTGAAGATGTCCAGTTTTACATCACTGGAGCAGAAGTTTAAATTATTAAAAGAGAAGAAACAAAGAAGGGAGAAAAGGCCCATTTTATATATGCACATAAATGCCACGCCTCTTTAATTCAATCTCAGGATGCATTTTGTAAAGGTCAAACCATCTGAAATTATTTCATAAATAAGATGAAAAGTTTGAACAACCTCTGGTTAAAAGCCGATGTAGGTTTGAATCCTGGAGCACCGTAATTGTAAGAACAGTTGAATCCTCCCTGCCAGTCGTGTGGAGCTGCATCTCCACCCAACTCACTGAAATAACCAAAAGTAAAACAAAAAAAACAAAAAGACAAAAGTTAATTTGGAGTCTCATCAAACTATTCTAAGTATTTCAAAAATACTTTTTTTTCCAAACCAGATAAGGATGTACGCATCCTCATATCCGATTGGTTGAATTGGAATGGGAGGGACGTCGGTGATGTCCGTCTCTGGGATTCTGTAGGTTTGAGCTATAAATAATAATAATAAAAAAAAAAGATTAATGTTTGAAGACTCAGAAGAAAGAATCCTGCTTTATGCAGCACAATAATTACCTTTAGCAGCCAGGTACGGCGTGAGCATGTCTCCAAACTGAACGCTATAGGAGCCTCTCTCCACACCTGAGGGCGGCAGGTACCAGGAATGAGGATACGTCTCGTTGACATCAGACATGAGACCATCGTTGATGTCCAGAGGATCTGTGTACACAAGCACACCAATGACACCGTATGGTGCTGCGTTGATGGCCTGCAGGACACGCGCATTTATCAAGATCAGAGATTTATTTGGAAAATCTGTTTTATGTTTATTTATTTATTTATTTGCTTGGAATAAAAGACTCACTTTAGCTGCTCTGCCTGCTCCTCCGTATCTGGTGATGGCGATCGTCCCCCTGAGGTCGACTGTCTGGTTAAGATGCTGGTAATCACTGGGTTTCCCCTGATTGGCGTAAACCAGTTTCCCCTGAAACCATCAGAAAGATTAACATTCTGCCAACAGCTGTTATTCTGAGAAAATAAAGCAGTAAAATTACGTCAACACAGCTGTTAATCCATTTCTTTTCATTTTATGATTCCAGATCCATAAAATACATCTGGCATCGATAACACTGAGCATCTTTTCTCTCATCAGTCAGACTGTTGCATCAAAACTCTGAGTTAGAAGCACACAGGAAGTGATATAAAAAAGCATCCCATCATTGTGAATCATCACAGATCACCTGCTGATTATCACACAGTGTTTCTTTGAGATAACTCCTGACTTTATCAGCATTAGATAAGATTTTCAAAAGGTTTTGACCCTGAAGATCTGTTATCAGATGGAAAATACTTTCATCATGCCTGGAAACCAGCAGTTATAACTTTTATTAGAGACAGGAAATGTTAATAATTAAGTCTTGTTTTGTGTTCTTGTTCATTTTCCATCCTGAATTATGCAACAAAAATGTGAATAAATTTTGTGCGTTTGGTTATTACAGCTGTCTGCAAATGTTTCTTCGTGATGCTCAAATCTGAATTTGAAAAATTAAAAGAGAAAAAGATGTAGATTTTTTTTTTTTTCATGTTTACTTTGTTGAAACTAATTATAGATACATGGGTGATTTAATCTTGCTTGTATATTTCCAAATATAAATTACCTTGGAATAAAAACTGAAACAAAATGCAAACATATCACATTTAGCTTCAACTAGAGATTTCTGAGTCAAATGTGACAAAAACAAATCTGAAATTGATAAAACTGAAATCAGAGTTTCAAAAGAAAAGTTATTAGATCTCAGACATTCACTGAAAATCAAAACTTTCAACAGGAAATTATGGAAACGAAGCTTATTAAATGTTCATATTTCAATGTTTTCTTTACAAATATAAAGCAGAAATATAAGAGAGCAATCTTGAAAATGAGAAGAAACTCTTTGGTCTAAATATTGTTCAGCATGATTATGAAAACATAATTTTAAAGGAAGTCTCGTTTGAAAATAAGGAGTAGATTGCAGCAGTAAAGTAACTGAGAAGGTAAAACATTGACTTTGTTTTCACAATATTCCAGTAAAGAAGTGATTATGAAGTCAGATGATGTGGGAAGATTGATGAGCCTCACAGTTTATGACATGTGAACTGTTTGTGTCAGAGACAAACCCGACATGTGATTTTTACTCTTTGTATCCAGTAAACATGAGATGTTCTATAACAACAAATATGTTATAAAACACTGGGTGCCTTAAAGTTCTTATGTTTCATATATTATATAATATTTGTTTTAAAAGTACTTTTCCCCCATTATAGTCCTCATATACACAATTACACACATACTTTCAGTAATCAAGCTAGTCAAACATTATTATATAATCAAGATCCAGTTATTTATCTCCCAGATGTTGGTATTTTTAAGGAACTCAAAACGTTATTTAAGTTGCAGAAAGCTGTAATTTTTGTACCTTTGGGTTTCCTGGAGGAGAGTACGCAGCGTACGGCTGAACCACCTCAGGATCTTCTTGGTCATCAGTATAGGGCTTCTCTTTTTGTCTGACGGTGTGCAACACCGAGCCAGATGGGTTCACTGAAACAAACAAACCAGGATCTTTTTATAAGAAAAACGTCTTCACATCCTCGAACTATGTTTAAATGTGAATTAAACATCTTTTGCTTTCATCCAGGGACATTTAGCCTCCTTGTTTACTCACCAACAGCGACAGTATTGGGTTTATTAGGGTCAGGGAATGAAAGGTAGACCAGGTATTCCTCTCTCCAGGCCTGGTCTAGACCAGTTTCAGGGTCCTGCCATCTCTTTAGCATCAACTGCACCGTCTGCTCGTCTCCAGCTGTGGTTGCCATGTGAGGCACCTTTGTTAACTCTCTGTGAAGGAAGATGCAGATGAACATGATTTCATGTATGTTGACAAAATTACTACAAAATCAATTAAAGAGAAATTGATTCTGGATTTTTTTTTCTAATTCTTTTTTTTTTACAGTAAAAATAAAAATATTAATAGTTAAATTGATATGTATTTAACAAGATTTTAACTCACTTCAGATTCTCCTCAATTCTGACGTTATCCACCTCAGATAAAAATTGTTGGATCATGTCTTCATCCACATCCTTCATCACATCCTTCACCCATGCTGGTGCAGAGTCGCTGCTCTTTGTGATGCCATAGTGACCGATTAGTATACCGATAGTTAGAACAACAGAACCGCACAGAACCCCAATCAACACTTTCTTTATCATTTTCCACCTTAAAACGAGCTCCGAACTGAACCAGCGTAACTAGTTTCTGAGACTAAACTGTCCTCAAAATAAAGTTGAGTTTTTTCCCCTGGAGTCTAACAGCAAAACTCTGTCATAAAAAACATGCACATCTCATTTCTACAAACACAAGTGCAGCTGCTGATGAGTCGGATAAAAGACAGTCACAGTAAAGTTTACTCATTAATGTTTGCTGATGAGATGGACTTTATCCCTTTGTGTGTGTGTGTGTGTGTGTGTGTGTGTGTGCCTGGTCCCCATGAGGGGGACTCCCCTTTTTAGGGTTAGGGGTTAGGTTTATAGGTATGGTGTGAATAGAGTTTTAGTTAGTCTTAGGGTTAGTTATAGATCAGTAATGGTTAAGGTTAGGAAAAGGGTTTGGGTTAGGTATAAATCTAGTTACTAAAATCAATGGAAGTCAATGGACGGTCCCCATAAGGATACCAAAACACACTTGTGGGTGTGTGTGTGTGTGTGTGTGTGTGTGTGTGTGTGTGTGTGTGTGTGTGTGTGTGTGTGTGTTAGAGGGAGTGATTTTTCTGTATGTTAAACAGTTTTTTAAAAGCAGATATATTTTATTTATTATTACCATGTATTATTTTGTGTTTTATTTGCATTTTTATATTAGTTTGTACATATATAGAAAGAAAGAAAGAAAGAAAGAAAGAAAGAAAGAAAGAAAGAAAGAAAGAAAGAAAGAAAGAAAGAAAGAAAGAAAGAAAGAAAGAAAGAAAGAAAGAAAGAAAGAAAGAAAGAAAGAAAGAAAGAAAGAAAGAAAGAAAGATCATAGACATGTATATAATCACTATGATCTATATAATGTCTATGAGAAAGATCATCAAACAAGCGTTTTATATTCTTCCTGTTGTAATCCAAGAAATGGCGCCCTCTTGTGGTCAACAATGAAAATGTCACAATAAAGCTGAACTTCCTGGTTCTTTCCCTTTAGCGTCCGTCTTGAATGACGTTTTATTGTTTTGTATTTGTCAGAATATAATACAGTGATTTAATGTTATATATAATGTTATATGCATGTTTCATAAAGATGCGCGTGAAACAGCTGTGTTTGACACGCGGAACTCTCTGAACGTTTCCACCGGATTTTTCATCCTGTCCTGCTTCATCATTCGGTTTCACTTTCACTCTCCTGACAAACTGCGTACTGCAGGCGAAACGGTAAGATCAATATTTGAACGTTTAGCCTATTGATGAAATAAATGATCAATATAAGGAATGTGAGATAACAAAGTATAAGACTATTTATTCTGAGTCCAGTTGTTCTTCTGATTGAGATTTTGGTCTGTAAATGAATGAAAAATTGAAATCGAAAGTGTTTCATTCACTCCTTCCTTGTATTTTCTTTCATTGTGTTGTAAGGTTGCAGTTTGCTTTCTCATTCAACTGTGTGGGTTTTTATTATGTGTAAAAGTAGCTGATTTTAATAGAATGTGTCTGTATGCTCAAATGTTTTCCAGGTGAGAGGATTCCTTGCTGTTATTTCCACCATGTTTGCCCTCCTGCTGCTTTGTGTTTTATTTCCTCCTTCATCTGGAGCTCAGATACCAAATCAAGCCAAAGATTTCCCCACAGCCACCAACGGTCAGCTCTTCCCTTGGGCCCAAATGAGACTTCCCAAAACCATCAGCCCCCTGCACTACGACCTGAACATCCACCCAAACCTCACCACCCTCGACTTCACCGGCGTTGTCCGAATCAGCTTGGATGTCCATGAAAGTACCAGCGTGGTGATTCTCCACGCCAAGCAGATGCAGATATCCAATGCGCTTCTCCTGGCCCCTGAGGGTGCAAGGCCCCTGAGAGTGTTGGAGTATCCTGGTTCCCATCAGCTGGCCCTGCTGTCAGACACCGTTCTGCATAAAGGCAGAAAGTACGAGATCCAGCTGGAGTTTGCTGCCAACTTGTCTGACAGTTTTCATGGTTTCTACAAAAGCAGCTACCGCACCAGCAGCGGAGAAGTCCGGTAAGACCTTTAACCTCGTCATCAGCCTCCCAACTAGATGGTCAGTAACATCCACCTGCTTTTCCCTCAGGGTCATGGCATCCACGCAGTTTGAGGCGACGTTTGCTCGTGGGGCCTTCCCATGTTTTGATGAACCTGCCTTCAAAGCCAACTTCACCATACGGATTATACGAGAACCACGTCACATCGCTATCTCCAACATGCCTAAGGTACATCACACTGAACAGAAACATCTGAAACAAGCTGATTAGAAGGAGAGAGTTCACATCTCAGGGTGAATGTTGTTTCTCAGGTGAAGACAGTGGAGCTCCCAGGTGGTTTACTTGAGGATCACTTTGACACGACTGTGAAAATGAGCACCTACCTGGTGGCTTATATTGTGTCTGACTTCCTGTCTGTGAGCAGAACCACGCAGCATGGTGTTAACGTAAGAAACAGACGGATTCATCTTCTCACTCACATACTGTGTGTGTAAAAAAACACTGGAATAGTATTTTCAAGCTTCTCTTTAACAGATTTTCTATTTAAATCAAATGTCTCTGATTCCCATCAGATTTCCATCTATGCTGTTCCTGAGAAGATCAATCAAACGGCTTTTGCTTTGGATGCTGCAGTCAAGTTGTTGGACTTCTATGATGATTATTTCGATATTCCTTATCCGCTTCCCAAACAGGGTCAGTGGGGGAAAAAATGACACAGCAATGACATAAAAATAGATTTATTTGTGCAAAAAATGGGGGAAAAAAATCCATCTAGTAAAGATAACAGTGAATGTTAGTAGAACATCAAGGATCCATGCTTTGGGTGAGGGAGTATAACATGGATGATAAGCTGTGTGTGTTTTAGTGGAGCAGCTGGTGAGAACTTGACCTTTCACCTTTATTCATGTGCTTCTTGTGGCTTCCTGCAGATCTGGCAGCTATACCGGACTTCCAGTCTGGTGCTATGGAGAACTGGGGTCTGACCACCTACAGAGAGACCGGCCTCCTCTTCGACCCTGACAAATCTTCTGCTTCAGACAAACTGGCCATCACCAAGGTCATCGCCCATGAACTTGCACACCAGGTATTTCATTTTGTATTTGTAAGAAATAAATCTGACGTCTGGAGACATAAACTTGAGGGTTAATCTTATTTTGAACCTGCTCAGTGGTTTGGAAACCTGGTGACGATGGATTGGTGGAACGACTTGTGGCTCAATGAAGGTTTTGCCAAGTTTATGGAGTTTATTTCTCTGGACCTCACCTACCCGGAGCTGCATGTGGTGAGAACCGAGCGCTGGAAGCTGCATTCTTTCTGTTATTCCTTCAACTTTTTGTCTGTGTTTCTTCATAAATTTGATCTGAAATCTTCATGAGACAACTAAAGATCTAAAGTAACTCTCTCTGTTCTGTTTCAGGATGATTTCTTCCTGAACAAATGTTTTGAGGCGATGGAGGTAGATTCCCTCAGTTCCTCCCACCCGGTCTCCACCCCGGTGGAAAACCCCACCCAGATCCAGGAGATGTTCGATGATGTGTCATATGACAAGGTCGGATCCCTGTCGAAACATTGGAACTGAATATATCAACAAATAAAAACTCCTTTCTGCAGTTTTAATTTTGATTCGAAAGGTTTTTGTTGGGTTTTTCAGGGCGCGTGTATTCTGAACATGCTGCGGGACTTCCTCACTCCAGAGGCCTTTGAGATTGGAATCATCCGATACTTGAAGCGCTACAGCTACCAAAACACGGTGAACAGCCACCTGTGGGAGAGCCTGACCGATGTGAGTGGTCCTTAAAGTTAATCACTGGTTTAACATAAAAAAAAAAATCAGACTCTCCTTATAATAAAGATTTTCCAGTCTGAGTATAACTTTACTCATCATCACTGGCTGTGACTCAAAGTCTAGTTAAACATCTGGGCTTGTTGTTGCTGATTTGACTTGTGATGTTTGTGTTTGATGCCTGCAGATCTGCAGCTCGGATGATTTGGATGAAAGTCGATTGAAACACTTTGAATTCTGCTCCAAACGTAAACTTGAGTCGGGAACCTCCGTGAGTTTTTCTCATTTATACGTTTAACCGCCATGTTTTCATAGTGTTCTCATGTCACATCAAACAAACGCTGCTGAGAATATAAATATAAAGTCATTATTTGTGCATCTAAACATGATTTAGAAGTGGTATTCTGGCGACGAGCTGGATGTCAGGGCCATCATGGATACCTGGACTCTGCAGGAGGGCTTTCCGCTGGTCACTGTGGAGCTCAGAGGTCGAGAGGTCAAACTCTCTCAGGAGCGTTTCTTGAGGACAGATAACCCCTCCCTCACTGAAGGGTGAGAGAAAAGGCAGATATCAGGAAGTTAAACTTGGTTTGCATGGAAAAGTTGAGCTGGTTTATAATCAATAATAATTTTTATTTTCATTGTGTTTTAGATTTTTGTGGCAGATTCCACTAACGTACATGACCAGCGCCTCCAACGCCGTCCACCGTTTCCTTCTCAAAACAAATACGGGTGAGGATGTTTCTCCTAATATTAACCTGATTTGTTGATAAAGCTCCTGCGTGCATCATTCTCAGATTCTGCGTTTTGTCTTCATGCTGGTCATTTAGATGTCCTGTACCTGCCGGAGGAAGTGGACTGGGTGAAATTTAACGTAAACATGAGTGGTTACTACATGGTCCACTACGCAGGTGAGGGCTGGAACTCTATTATCCAGCTGCTGCAGCACAACCACACCGCCCTGTCTGGAAACGACCGGGCCAGCCTGATCCAGAACGTCTTCCAGCTGGTCAGGTGTGTTTCATACAGGAACATCTGGTGATGCAATAGGAAGTTTTAGTTTTTACATTAAGAACATTTTAGCTAAATACAAACATTATGATCAAAAAGGGAAACTTTTGGTTGTGATGTTTAAAGTCAGGGTTAGTCAGGGTTCCGTCCGGTTCTGAGCGATCCGATCTGAGGCTTGTCCTCTGTGCTGCAGTGTTGGGAAGGTGAGGCTGGACACGGCGCTGGAGCTGTCGCTTTACCTCTCCAGGGAGACGGAGATCATGGCTGTGACTCAGGGGTTTGGAGAACTCGTTCCTCTTTACAAGCTGATGGAGAAAAGACCTGAACTGACTGACCTGGAGAATCAGATGAAAGTAAGACTTTGTGTTTCATTAAATATTTAACATTAATAAAATATATCATTAAAACTAACCTTGATATTTTAGAAATGTGGATTCAGTTGAACTGACTGTCTCTTTACATGCTGACTGTCTGTGTGCTTTAGGGGTACATCGTGGATCTGTTCCGGGATTTGATCGATCGGCAGCAGTGGAGTGACTCTGGTTCAGTGTCTGAGCGAGTGCTGAGGAGTTACCTGCTGCTGTTCGCCTGCGTCAGGAACTACCCGCCCTGTGTGAAGAAAGCCACCCAGCTCTTTAACCAGTGGAAAGAATCTGATGGCACCATGAGGTCAGAGGTCACAGTCTTAGATGGCACATCTCAATGTTTATATGCATTTTTATGTAAAGATGAAACAGAAACTGAATCAGTTCCTCTTTTTCAGCCTTCCTGTTGATGTCACCATGGCCGTGTTTGTGATTGGAGCTCGCACACCAGAAGGGTGGGACTTCCTGTTTGAGAAGTACCGCGGCTCCATGCAGATGTCTGTGAAGAGCCGCTTGAAGTCCGCCATGACGGTCACCCCACTGCAGGACAAGCTGAAGTGGTGAGCAGTAGAACAGAGTAACAGAGAGGAACTGATACTGTCCTGCTCTGCCTTCATGTTCTCTCATGTGTCTGCAGGATGATGGAGCAGAGTCTGCAGGGGGAGGTGATGAAGACTCAGGACCTCCCAGATGTGGTGGTGTCTGTTGGCAGGAACCCTCGGGGCTACAAATTATCCTGGGACTTCCTCAGAGCCAACTGGCCCACCCTGATTAAAAAGTTAGTCAGCTTCACACACACACACACACACACACAAGTGTGTTTTGGTATCCTTATGGGGACCGTCCATTGACTTCCATTGATTTTAGTAACTAGATTTATACCTAACCCAAACCCTTTTACTAATCTTAACCATTACTGATCTATAACTAACCCTAAGACTAACTAAAACTCTATTCACACCATACCTATAAACCTAACCCCTAACCCTAAAAAGGGGATTCCCCCCCATGGGGACCAGGCTTCGGTCCCCACAAGAACCCTCGGACCCCAGAAAGATAGTAAAAGTCAGGAAACGGGTCCCCAGGAGGTCAGAAATACAAACCCACACACACACACACACACACACACACACACACACAAGTGTGTTTTGGTATCCTTATGGGGACCGTCCATTGACTTCCATTGATTTTAGTAACTAGATTTATACCTAACCCAAACCCTTTTACTAATCTTAACCATTACTGATCTATAACTAACCCTAAGACTAACTAAAACTCTATTCACACCATACCTATAAACCTAACCCCTAACCCTAAAAAGGGGATTCCCCCCCATGGGGACCAGGCTTCGGTCCCCACAAGAACCCTCGGACCCCAGAAAGATAGTAAAAGTCAGGAAACGGGTCCCCAGGAGGTCAGAAATACAAACCCACACACACACACACACACACACACACACACACACACACACACACACACACACACACACACACGCAGGTTTTATTCTTATTCCTCTTTTGTCTGTTCAAGTTAAAAAAGGACTAAAAGTGTGTAAATGTGTGATGCGACAGGTTTGATCTCGGCTCCAACTCCGTATCCTACATGGTGACGGGGGTGACCAACCAGTACTCCACCAGGCAGATGCTTCAGGAGGCGAGTCACTGCAGAAATCGTTTTAATTTCTCTTTTTTTGATCCAGATGTTTTAAGTCTCTTTCTTTCGTGCAGATTCGGAGCTTCTTTGATTCGCTGACTGAGGAGTTGGGCTCAAAGATGAGGTGCATCCAGCAGACCTACGAGACCATCGAAGACAACATCCGCTGGATGGATGTAAACCTTCCTCTGCTGCAGGCTTGGCTCAACAAACACAAACACAGACCAGTTCATGAGGATTTATAACCCCCTGTGGGAGACTCTGACCCGGGTCTGATTAGGTTCTGGTTCTGAGACTTACAGAACCGGATGTCTGTTAGCTTTTCATTCCAAACCAGTACTGAATGAGATCATGTGCTCAGTGTGAGTTACTAAAACGGGAAAAAAAATGTCAGATCAATTTATAAATTGGTGGAAAAAATTGAACACGACTCATTTTTTTTAATGTTTTTACACATTAAATTAATCTGAGTATCGATTGTTCAGACTAGATCAGTCCAGAATGATTCCACATGAAGGACTTTTCTGCTAATTTCAAGTAGTAAAAATTTTCTGACCATAAGAAGAACACATTTTTTAAACATCCTTCATATTTGAGACTTTATTGTTAGTTCTACATGGAACTGTTGAGAGTGCCTTAATTAGAGTTTTCTCAAAGATTTGTTTTCTGGTGAAACCTGTTGGAGCAGAGACGACGTGGTACCAGAATATTTCTACTCAGAGGTGTCAATATGTTTATTTTTGTTTTTGTTTTTTTTGTGTGTGTAAGGGTGGATTTGTGAATGTGTGTGTGTGTTCTGAAATTAAGGAGAGGTGGAGAGATTTTAACTGCTATGAAATCTTGGTTTTATTATGTAAATTTGGATTCAGGCTGCGTTTTACAGAAAAATAAGCAACAACAAACTGTAAATATTGTAGTTTTTGTAAATGTAGTAAAAAAGAAGGAACGATGGTTCAAAAGATTCTCCACGCCGTTTTTACACCAGCAGTTCAGGAATAACAGTCATTTACAAAAACAGGAAATTATTTCCAGACCAAATTTCCAAATTTATTAGAATTTCCATCATTTAAAGCAAAAATGTAAATTCTTCATCGACTGATTAAAATCTCTGGAAAAACGGGTGTTTTGGAAGAAAGACAAAGTAACAAAAATAAAGAAAAAAGTCTTTGCTTTAATAAAGGTTTGTTCGTTTTTTTAAGCATGTTTGTGTGAACTAATTATTTGTTTGGCAAGCGTGCACTTCCTGTGGAGAATAATCTGAAACAACTCAATGTCCAAAATGTTGTTGTGCTTTTAGGAATTTCCATGATGTAGATTTTTAACTTTCAGCAACATGTATGTTAGATGGTTATAACCCAGAAGAACCAGAACTGTTACATCTCAGATGTTCTTCTGCTAAAAATGATGGAATATTAAAAGTCACTCAACTGAACTTTGTTGCTGTTTTAAACTGATAAAATAAATCAGGAAAATGAGTCGAATGGAATAAATATTGGATGAGTATTTCTCTTTATTACTATCTGACATAAACCTGCTCACTTCCTGACAGTTATACAGATGTAACCTTTGTATCATCACACTCGTCCAATCAGCTGACCTGATGCTTTTCTTCTGGGAGATTACCTGGACTATGCAGCCATTTTGCAGTCGTTCCGCCACTCAAGCATTTCATAGATAATTAGTTACACTGACCTGCATCATATTTGCTGTATGAAATCTAACATTTGTTTTTGACAAATTTTGGGATGCTGATTTCAAAAATAACATCCCTTTTGCTCTATCACATCACATTTTTTCACAACTGGCCATATCACGTCAGATTTGGCCTAAAGTGAGTACTGGTGGGCCGTAGAACTCTGCCTTTGACATCCACAGAAACATCTCAGATTAGGTTGTTGTCAGGTATTTGTCATTTTCTCTTGTGTCTTCGATTGTGATGCATTTATCAGATAACAGGAGAAACATGATCCAGATGTTTTTGCTTCATCTGTGAATCCAGTCCATCTGTGGATGCTTCACGACATCCAAACATCAACAGAACACAACATAATTCATAAAACGTCCGGTTTTAATAACTAATGGGTGACTTCATTCAGTTACCAGGTCTGTGTGAAGATCCTCCGACTGTAGAGTCAGGAAAAGACAAAGATACAAGGATTATTTTAAAATAGTTTTACATCTTGGAAGCTTTTTCAACTTACATTTTATTCAAGTAATTGTTAAAATTCTTTTTTTGTGATTCAGAAAATGTATGAAAAAAAAACAACGTTTTATATTTTCTTATTGTGACTACATGTCATGAAAAGTTTTATTGGTATTTTTGAATTCAGCTAACCTGGCTCTGTCAGATCCATGTGTAGCCCCGCCTCTTCTCGATTCGGGGACAGTTTGGAAAACTCCAAATCTCACAAGGCTAGAATTCAGCATCGCTGCATTAAATTGTCAAATCAGTTCTTTCCAGGAAAACTGTAAAATTTGTTGTTGTTTTTTTTGATGCAGGATGGTGTATTTAACTAAACTGCAATATCTAAAATGTGTTTTAACATCTAGGTTGACTTCTCTCTTGGCCTCATTCTGACCACCTAAATATGTGTCAGACTGAAAGAATTGTGTGAACAGAGAATAAAAAACGGAGTCACGGAACTTCCAGTTTGAAGAAACAGGTTGCTGTTTCTTTAAATGTTATAATGCTGCCATAAATTCTTTTGAGGAACTCTATAACAAACTAATAAAACACACCGTCCTTTTGACAGAACACAGAAATTTCAACTATTTGTATTTATTTTGCACCGAGGTAAAAATTTAACACATAGAAACACAAAGAAAATTGATTTGTTAATATATTTTAGTCTCAGATAAACAGTCCGGGCTTTGCCCTTGCTCCCATGCTTGGACACACTCTGCACACACACACTCTGCGCACACACACACACACCTACAATAAAAACTGCCCTCTGCTCCAGTGATTTCGCCCTTTCAGCTCCACACCTGAAAAGAATCATTACTCAACTGAAGGTAAGAGCTTCAAATTCCCTGTTTTGTTCCTCCTGCTGTGTTTTAACGAAACTTTCTGTTGCTGATTCAACTTGATCTTCTAGAATTTAGTTTGATGAGACAAACTAGAGGGTGTTTATTTGTTCTGTCAGTATTTACAGGCTGGGCCTCTCTTCCTATCTGATCATGTGCTGGGAATTTTGACCTCAGCTGCCTCTCGTGTTTTACTTTCTGATTTCTGTCGTTTGTTTGACATGTACAAGTTCAAATTATATTATTTCACCTTAAAATGTGTAGTTTGTGGTTCCCGTGAGAAAAGTTTCACCCTCATCCTAAACCCCCAATTTTAATTTAGATTTTTCTGTCAGTTTTAGCAAATGACAAGTAAGAATTATCACGTCGACCCTCTCTGAGAAATGATTTGTTTGTGATTCAAGGTTGTTCATCGTGCAGTAATTAGATGGGGTTTTTTTAATTCTTACTTTGCATTTAATGTTAGTTTTGTTCATTGTAAAGCAAAATACCAACAGTTACAAAGTCAGAATCTTTTCATGAGCCAGTAACATTCTGAGCTTTAGAGAAACGTTTCTTTGATTTAATCTGACAGGATTTTTCTTCCTTTTTGGGGTAAAATTTTATTTCTAACCCTTCATACATAAAAGAATCTTGTTAAAAATCCAAATGAAAGGTTGATGTTTTAAATTATGTATTTATTATTTGTTCAGATCGTGTCAGTATCACTGCAGCAGAATTAACACTTTAAGGATTATTTTGTTATTTTTCTTTTTAATTCTCTAGTCCTACGCCTCGGCTCACAGCAGAGCCACATCATTTTCTATATTTCATATAAAATGTTAGGTCATTTGTTTTAGTAGCTCAGGGAATAGTTTAAAATATGTCATTTGTTCTTAAAATCCTCACTGACCTCCTTGTCAAATATCATCTTGATGTTCTCAGTGATAATCTGAGGAACAGCAGCAGAACTAATGAAATCATTGTAGCTTTTTACATAACACTACGGCCCAGCTGAACTATAACGCTCACCTTTATGAGGTTACGATCGTACAAGGTGTTTTTTTTTCCCTTCTACATGTCTATAACTCTACAATCAGTTATAAAACTCTATCATGGTGTCGAAGACGAAACCTTTATGAGTTGTGAGGACAAAGTGTCTTTTTTTATTGATCCAGCTTTGCTTCAGAGGCCAGAAGCAAGAAGAAATGTTTAAAATATTTAAAATTTGTACACAGTATTTTATTAAGTGTTGTCACTGTTGCCTTTTTAGGTTTATTCTATTATTTTTGGCTCAGTTTTGATCCATTGGGGTGTGATCCATCATCTCAGTAAGGAGGATGTTCCAGTCCTTTCCTTTTCTAGAGTGAGTAGCGTTTCCTGTCGTTTATGTTTTATTGGTATTTATTTTTTACAATTAGGTTTCTTGGTGGTGTTTCTTCATCAGAGGCTGTCGAGTTTATATTATAAACATATTATTATTATTATGAAGGTAGTTGCATTTCGCTACATCCTGAGCTCACAGAATTGTATCAGATGAAATAAAGTTATTTTGATTTACGTGCTATTCATTTTTTTTTAATTTAGTAGTTAAAGGTGGTATATGGAACTTGGAATAGAATAACACAGCACAAAACCTTCAGCCATCTGGGTGCAGGCTCATTAACCCCCCAATGCGCGCTCCGATGCTCAGGTCAACCAGTGTTCCTCACTAAACCCAACACTAATCCCCAATCAGAGCAGGACAATAAAATATCATGAGTTCAGCTCACTAATCATGCTCTCCAGTCCCGCTGATCACACACTGACTCTGATAAAAGCAGCTCCTACCTGTTTGAAGCTCATCGATTCAGTCCGTGGCAAAGAGTTCATAGTTGCACCGCAGCTCCAAAACTTCCTGCAGTCCCTCTTAAGATCCTCTGTCCTCCTCACTCACCATCCTGCACGCCTCACTTATCCAATAAAATAATTTAAAAAAAAACAATAAAATCCTCTGGGGTGTGTCTTCCAGTCGAAAAAGTGGCCTGAAGCGTTCATCCACTTCAGCAAGATGTAGCTCCGTCTTAGCTAGCTGCTATTAAAACTTTCCACACAGAACTTGCTCATCACATGGGAAACCCCTATGGCAAGCATATAAGGTATATAATCACCACATATCCCCGGTGCTTCCAGCTGCTTGACCTGCAGACTCCACAGTACCAGCCTCACTGTGCTGGATTGTTTACGGTATTAGGCAACCCAAAATGCCCGCTGCTCTGCCAGTTATTGGCTGGTAGATGTGTGGCCAAAGACAAAATGCCAACGTCGTGCCTGCCAAAATTAATATTTTATAATATTTTACTTCAAATATAATTTTGAAAGAAAATGCTGTATTTTCATTCTACAACCCTCTAAACACCCCGTGGAGGCATTATTATGTTAAAAAATATTGCTTTTAATGAAAATATTCCATATACCCCCTTTAATAAATCAGTGGATCTTATCTTGCTGTTTAAAATCTAAATCTGGGAGAGTGCTGAGCATTCTGTTTATTCTCATCTTGGTCTCTCTCTCAGGGTCTTCCTGGGCTTCCTGGGCTTCGGCCTGGCCATCTTGTTCTGCACCAGCTTCTGCAGGTCATGTAGTCGTATACGGGAGGAGCAGATAGAGAGGGAGGCACAGATGCGCAGGGAGCAGGAAATTCACCTGCGGTCCATATATTTTATTCCCTTCCCTTCAAGCATCTCCAGGCGGGACAGTGAAGGCCTGTGTGGTAGTGACACCTCAACACCCCCACAACACAGTCCCACCGTCTTCTATGAGCCGCCACCTTCTTATAACGAGGTGATTCGGATGCTGTTCTGCTTCCTGAAGCACGTTGATTAACATGCTAAAGACAATGCATCCGAAATATTTACTGTTTGTTGAGTTTCTAATCTTCTGCTTTGTTTTTTTTTTTTTCTTTGTATTTCAGCTTGGAATCAAACCAGATGATCTTCCTCCTACTTACACAGAACATAGCTTTTCTGACTATTCCACAGTTCTTCCACCATCTCCCGCAAACATGATATCATCACATGTACAGTCTGATCCATAAAAAAATGACTTTTACAAGTAACTTGTTTATTCTGGACATTTTACCAGAACCTTGCCGAGTGGAGAAAAACGGTGGAGTTTAAAGTGTTTTAAAGTTGTTGTTTTTTTTCTCTTTTACTGTGTTTATTTTTATTGTTGTATTTCAGTTCAGCTTATTTATGTAGCATCAATTTACAATAAAAGTCACAAAATGGTGTGATTCAGAATGACAGGTCCAATTTAAATCCAATTACAGTCCAACGCAGGTCTGTTTTCCGTATCTGGTTTGTCCTGCTCGGAGCTGCAGCTCTTCCCAGGTGTCTCATCTCAGTCCAATTCCAACAGTCAGAATCCAATTCAGTAAGATTCAAATTCCATGAATACAAAAACAGCACTGCTAAAGGGTTACAAAGCCATAAATGTGCATCAAGGCATCAACACATCTAAAACATTTATGTGTCTTATGACCCTTAACGTGGGACGTGTGCCTCATTTCATTACAGAGGACATAATACAACAAGAGGAAACATTTTAAGATTTATCCAGCCTTCCTACTGCATCCCCTCCCACACCTTCACACTGTGGTGCGTTCACTGTACCTCGGAGAAGGCTGGATTCTTCTGTTTTTGTTTTTTTTCTGGTTTGACAGTCACTTTAAATTTTTATCTGTACATTTCCCTTAATGTGAGAAAAGAAAAGAACAGATATAATCGTGTCTATAGCAACTGATTGAAGATAGGTAAGTCCAAACGTTTTCATTTATCAGAATCTTTCATCAGTATTGACTTCATGTGATAACTGTGATACATTTTTATTAAATTCTTGCAGACATTTTCTTCAAGTTTTTGTAGTTAAAAGTTAAAAAGTAATTTTTTTGTCCACTGGTCTTCTAAGACATCATCATGTCTCACAGTGCAGCAATGTTTTACTAGCATGAAACAATTCCTTGCCCGAAAGTGTTGATATGGTATTTTTCTGTTGTTTTGGTGTTTGACAGGATCTTTCAGGTTATGATACTGTACGTACTTCTCAGCATTCATGAACAACCCTGTCATTTATACGTTTGCACAGAGTTGCATTCACAGCAGCTCGATCCACCTGATCTGAAACCAGCAGAGGAGTGAAAACAGGGTTAAGAGCTCAGTAGTATCGATTGTTTGAGGGTGTGTTTGAATGTGTCACGGCTGCAGAATATCTATGTAATCTTTTAAAAATGTTGATAATATTTAGTGTAAATACAGAAATATTTCAAAACATTCTTTGGTTTGCTTTTTTACTTTAACTTTAACTACTTTAAGGTTTTTCTTTCACCGTTTCTAAAACTTTTTCATTCTTATGTTAAAGTTTTCTGACTGGAGCTCGTTGATTTGGACTGTGTAGCTTGAACTAAATATAAATCTTTTTGTGCAATATTCCCCCCCCAAATTCTGCCAACTTGTTTGTATGTAGCACTGTGATAAACTGGAAATGATGTAACTCAGTGTTTGAGTTTATTTTCACACATTTGAGCCCGAAAGTTTTGATTGTAGGATTTCTATTACAAACATCATGTTGTGTGTGATTCAGGAGCTGATGATGATAAACTACATTTTATCATCCCTTTTTAACCAAAGCAGCTGTTTTAGGATATATATTTAAGACTTTAGTATTTAGCAGGAATCTAAATAAAATGTACACACAAAAAACTTTTTAATATGATGTTTTGTTATATATTTTTTTCTACCTAAAGTCTCTGATTAGAAGAAAATGTTTTTCTGTTGAATATTTCTGTGAAAATAAAGGTAAACACCAGATGGCAGTGGTGGCAATCGAGTTTAGATGATTTTATTTTTCTAGGGTTTTTTTAAGTTTTCTATTTAAATTTAGAAAATGAAGACTGAATTTGAATCATTTTATTTTAAGATTAAACCTGAGCAGAGAGGTTTTAGACAGTTTTTTATTCATTAGTCTTTTGCCTTCATCACATCCCAAATGCCTTGCTCAAAGGTTGCTTTACCTGATCCTCAGATTGAGCTTTTTTTTTCTCTGCTGGATGTTTCTCGGTTTGGCTTTTTAATTGTTGGTATTTTACTATGACTGTGAGTCACAATCGTGTCGTATAATAAAGAAAAATACGCCCTCTTTGGACATTTGAATCAGTCATAAAAAGTTTTTATTGTGGAACGTGTGACAGGTTATCTGAAGGAAAGTATATGACTCAAACAGATAAAACTGTGAGGCATTTCCAACATTTAAATCATACTTTTTTAAAATTAGGAGTTTATAATTGACTTGAATAAATTGCTTTTCTGTATAAGGAGATTTTATAACTTATTCCATATTTTGCAAAGTTTTTACACAAAATATGTTTAATTGTTGAGTTTTATCTCATCTCTGTCTTGTTTGTGTTTCAGCTCGTTTTATTTACCCATTTATTACTTAATCGATTGATTTTTGTCTGTCAGGTTTGTATTGAATACTTATCACTTCAGTAAATGTCATGATAAGCTAAGATAAATCAGTAAATGAAATAAAATAAAAGTTGGGTCAAATTTTCAAATCTTTCAGCAAAAGCAACACGTGCTTTAATGAACCAAAAGGGAAGAAGAAGAACATGATGTACAGAAACTTGGACCATGAGGCGTCTGTGTGGCACCTTCCGGTCTCAAACTACAAACTTCCAAAATCTAAACCTTCTGCTGCACCTCTACAGTTACACCTCACCTTCTGTCTAACATTAACTTCTCTTTACCCCCTTCCCCCCCATCTGTTTGGTAGTCTTCTCTCCTTTCATCTGTTTCCCTGATTTTCTTTGTTTTTTTTCTTTTCTTTTTTTTTATTAGACTTTGAAAACCTTGTTTTACTTTATGACAGTCTCTCTTTACTTCTTCTGACCTCCTTTACTTTATGACCGCTTTTAATATTTTTGACATGTTGAATGTATCATCTGTTTAGCAGCATTTTCTGTGGTTTACTTCAGTTTAAAAGGTTTTGGTAACAACACAGACACAATTTTAGGATTCTAAATCTGTTCCTGGGTCATTTTTTGGAGCAGCAATTAACTTTTGACTCAAAGAAATGCTTTTAGGAGAATCTGTTGGGACACTAAGATGACAAACTGGTAACAGATGGACCGATCAGTGTGCAGCCAGTCGGGGTAAAAGGTTTGTTTTAAATCCCCTTTGGGCTCCAGACTTTCTCTCCTGTTGAATCTTTACCATGTTACACACGTGCTGAAATAGATTCAGAGACAGAAACATGCCTGAAGTTTAGCAAAGAGAAGATGTGATAATAACAAAATGAGTAGAAGGGATGCATGTGTGTGTCTGTGTGTGTGTGTGTGTGACAACAGGACAACTGTTTTTTTTTATCAATATTTGTACACGTCAGTGTGTTTTTGAGAAATGATGGTTGACTTCACCTTCCATGCAACGTGATGCAAGTACTAATATCCTGTTTTTCATTACATCTGATCTGTTCCGATTCAATCAAGTGCTGCAACATTTTGTGCACTCTTATTACTCTTATACACAATACTGAGGTGCCAAGCAAAGAAAAAAATATAAACAAAGCAAAAATAAATGTCAGGATAAGAAGTTGGAGGATGAGTTTGGTTCCATCAAGTCTTCAGTTTGTGTAGATGCTCCATGTGACAATCACAAGAATGTTGCAGGAATTAGAGAGGATGTGAAGAGAAAGAAAGCATCTTTGTCTCAACCTGAGAAGCAGAAGGTCCCTCTCTCAGGATGGATGGTTGTGTCAGTGAGCCTGTTGATTCATGTCTTTGATTTCACGATGGCTTAAAACTTCTGACCTTGATCAGAACTGAAGAACCCTTTTAAACGAAAAGCAAATGAGTCCAGTTGTTTTTACAGAGATTAACATTTGGGATTGTTCAGGTTTTACAGCAAAATTTGTAAATTATTTTGTGAACTACTGATGTAAATGCTGAATTATTCCACCAGTAAGCAGGTTAAACTTGATTCTCCACTCAGACATGATTAGAACCCGGAACAATGAGACTTGTTTTTGTCTAAAGTAACCACACAGGCTTGTCAATCAGCTGCTGAGTGTCATCGTTTTCACACAGATAAATTCATTAGAGATGTTTTGTTCACTGCAGGCTTTGCAAGCAGAACCTGTTTGGTTTAATATGATGAATTCAGAGTTCTGCTTCCATAATCTTTTTTGTAGAATCCCATTCTGCTAAGAACTAACTTCTCTGTCTCTTATTCTCTGTCAGATGTGAAAATGTCATATGTTCCTCCAGATTTCAGCAGTAAAACAATCAGCCACAAACTGCATCCTGGATCATCATCTACAAGAGGCAGAGGTGGATCTCTTGATCTCAAGTGAGTGCTGAATGCCAATAATACTGTGAATTCTTTTAAAATGGAAATAAATATTATCTTTATATACGTGTCTCTGGTTCTAATAATAATTCTTCTATGTTTAATAAATTTAAATGTGTGTGTGTGTGTGTGTGTGTTTGGACAGATGTAGTAACCATGGTTAATGTCAGCTGCCATTCTGCATTCTTGTGTGTGTAAACGTCACAGGTCTATTTAAAGTCCAAACTGGAAGGATTGTCTTTCTTTCTCGGAACTGTCTTTTTGTTTTGCACAAAAAATAAATTAAGTAATTTAAGTTTTTTTTTTTAAGTCAGTTTTATTTTATCGATTCCCGTCTGGTTGTGTCGTCCGTGTTTCCAGGACTTGACTGCAGCATAATTTGTGAAAGATTTGATCAGATACCGTTAACTGTCTTGAAGTTTGTAGATTTAGCCACTTCTATTTATTGTTTCTAATACTCTTGGTTTGAGAGATCAAATGAACCACAGCAAAGGGAGAACCCTGTTACATGCATGTTGTGTTTTATTTTTATCACAGTCAGACTTGGCCCACATCCAGTTAATATATTACTTGCTTGCAGTCAGCCAGCAGTGCTGGCTTGATGCCCCATCTGGCCCGTAATGTGCAAATTATTTCTTTCTTAAATCATTTGTGCAAAGATTCTCTTCTGCATCCTTAATGTGTAGTATTATACTGTTAAACCCTGGAACCTTCATGGATAAACCCTCTGAACGGACTCTGAGTTTGCTGCTTACGTTAGATGTAGTGACATAAATCACAATATGAGACATTTTTAAAGCTATAGTTTGATTTTTGTTCCATAATAGATTGTTTTCCATTTAAAAAAAAAAATCAGGTTTGCACCTCATGATTTAAATAACAACAGATACAAGAAAAATGAAAAACTGTTTGTGTCAGAGAAACTAAAAGTGTTAGGAAACTGTTGTGTCTCTGGCTGTAAGTAAATCCCCTGAAGATTCAGGCACGGGATTGTTTTAGTTTGTCTGCAAGAAAATATCAAATAAATTATTTTCATAAAAAATCTGATCTACAGAAACATTGTTTTAACATGTTGAAACACAGAACAATGGGTCTCACCGGCTCACATGGTAAAATGAATCAACATTATATGGTCAGATTAAATACATATGAAATCTGTGTGTTGATCCATGACATGCCTCTTAAAGCTGTCAGACATCAGCGGTGCTGGAAAATGATGTTCAACATGAACAGGCTGCTGAGGTGTGGAATCTCGTTAGAAATGTAATTGCACTCACTTTTTGAGGAGTAAATGAACTTACAAGCCTTCAGGCAAGACTGTCATGTTGAATAATGTCCAATAAGCAGTATGGAACAAAGACTAACTGCTGAAATCCCTTTCCAAAGATCTGATTTACTTCCTCCCAAAAGTGTGAATCTATAACACATAAAAGTGGGAGAATAAAACATCTTTTTAAATTATTTGCATGAAAACAGAGGATGGAGTTTCAGAAGGCCACATGTGAATGCTTTACCTGTGTGTGTGTGTGTGTGTGTGTGTGTGTGTGTGTGTGTGTGTGTGTGTGTGTGTGTGTATGTGTGTGTGGGTTTGTATTTCTGACCTCCTGAGGACCCGTTTCCTGACTTTTACTATCTTTCTGGGGACCGAAGCCTGGTCCCCATAAGGGGGACTCCCCTTTTTAGGGTTAGGGGTTAGGTTTATAGGTATGGTGTGAATAGAGTTTTAGTTAGTCTTAGGGTTAGTTATAGATCAGTAATGGTTAAGGTTAATAAAAGGGTTTGGGTTAGGTATAAATCTAGTTACTAAAATCAATGGACGTCAATGGACGGTCCCCATAAGGATACCAAAACACACTTGTGTGTGTGTGCGTGATTTCTGCATGAAATTCCCACAATGGAAACTAATCAGTGACTTCATGATTTTTAATAAGTTCAAAAACATCTGACAGATGCACACATGCACTGTTTTCTGTGTTAGATTGACTGTTTTCTTCTATCCAGCAAAAAAGTTTTAATAAAGGTGAATATTTATCTGCTCTGATACAAAATGTGAATCATAAAACCAGAGAACAAAGAGTGCAGAACTACCCCCTGAATATGCGCAGCGTTGTTGCCATGTGCGCCAAAATGATTCCAAGCCCACAGACCTCTTTGTTCCTTCACTCTTTTCTTTGATGGAGTTCTTACATAATAACCCACCGTCCAAACTGTCGGCTGCCCGAGGCTCCAGCAAACATGTGACAGCGCTCTCATGCGCGCGTCCTGTCGCTCTCCGTCTCTCCACGCCCCCCTCTTCCATCCCAGTCCGTTCATAGGTTCGGTGCAAAGGTATGAGAAAGACTGGGGGCTTTATAAACATCCACTTTGCTTATTTCGCCTTGCTGCTTGTCTTTCGTTTGAACCACAGCAAATCAAAATGCCCAGCAAGAGGAAGAAGAACAAGCGTCGAATGAGGAGGGTGGTGAGTGGCACGCGCATTTATTTTAATGTTTCTCTAACCAGCACGAGCTCATTCTCATCTTAACTGTCAGTTTAAGAAGAAGTGCGTCTCTGTATGTGTCTATTTATTTAAAGAAAATTGAAATGCTGCTAAAATAACAACCATAATAACATTTTGGGATATAAGGACTTTTAATGACACAAAAATCGTCTTCAAATATCTTAAATTGTAATGTGCAAACATAATAAACAAATTTAATGATACATTTTTTAGCTGCAAACACTTTAGTTGGTGCATAAAATCTCTTAGAACATTGTTCATTTTTTTGGTTTATTACCAGTTTGAGCACAAGTGAAAGACATCAAGTGAAAGATGAAGTTTAGTTTAATTCTATGTTGTGAAAACTGTAAAGTGCTATTTTTAAAACCTAGACAAAATTACTTTTCTGCAACTCAATAACTGAATCAGTCAAGTCGAGTTATACTAATAATATTTTAATATTTCACACTTGCTCCTGTAATTTAAAAGTGATTGTTGGTCTTCTCGAGCAGAGAAATGTCACTTTTGAACATTCAGTGCCCAAAGAGGAGATGTGGGTGTGGCAAAGAGGCGACAGGTGTGTGATGAATGGGAACATAAGACAAATTTCTGCAGAGGCAAAGGTTACACCACCCCCCCCCCCAACACTGCTTTTTATCATGTTTCTGTCCTAAAGTTCATTTAATTATTTATTTAATACATCCTACAATCTAAACATCACTGAGTCACTATAAACCTGATCCTCCAGTTATGTTAAGACTTGTTAGTGCAGATGTTTCATGCTCCCCCAGCACCCTCCGTCCCTAAGCCTCTGCTCGCCAGTCAGTCTGCGGCTCTCAACACTGCACTGTATTTGGTAATGTGTTGACTCTCAGAATATCTTGGCTTCAGTTTGCCAGATTGGATTCTGCAGAGTCTCTCTCATTCTCCAAGTCTGGCACTGACACGCAGATAAAAATGACCCTTAAGTCATCAGAGGTTTTGTGTTTTCACCCAAAAATCTCAGAGAACTGCAGAAGCAGGTCAGCTGGGTCCATCACCAGCCTGAGTGCACGTCTCCTCTGTGTGCATCACATGCATCTATGTCTCAACTTGGATTCATTATGAATTATTTATCACTCATCGTTGCTCGGGTTTGGAGTTACTAAATATGAAGCTTGGTATGGATGTTGATAACAGAGGGCTTGTTTTGACAGAGGCTGACTGGAAACACACACGCACCTTAAACACATGAACTTTTGGCTTACAGCTCTGGTTTTAGTAACGTCTAACTGGCTTTTGGCCTAACAAAAGCATTTTTGGGGAGTGATTATAACCTGATTATGAAGTGATTAGACCTACTGTCTGGCCCGTGAGGCACCCATCGGTGCTGCTGACTCGCACAGTTTCTGTTCCCGCTTCACCAGATCTGTCAGGACGGCTCTGATTCAACTAATTAGCTCCCTTTATCTAACTAGATTTGCTGGTTCCACGCCCAGCTGTCCCCTCCCTCTAGTGGTCTGCTCTCCTAAAGCCTCCATTAAAGCCTGGCGGGGTTTTGTCCGGCACTGAAATATGTTGAACCTGATTGAGATGGCATGCCTGGTATTCCTGCAGACAAGGGTGTGTTAGAATAAACCACAGACTGTCAACAACATGAGTACATGATGCTGATCTGGGCATCAGTAATGTTTATAACAATCAGGTTTTGGCATTTTTGTTACCTGCTTACTGAAATTTGGAAACATTTGTATGATGTATGATAATACAGTAAAACAGAATGTTATGAAACACTATCAACTGGGTTTTAAATCCTTCCCGCAGCAAGCCCAGAGGAGAGTGCTTGAAGAGCAACATGCAGCCAGTCCGCCAGTCAAAGCCAGCCCTGGGATCGCAGTGAGTGCCCCCCCTTCAATAACTCCCAAAAAAGTGCCTAAATCCTCTGCACCCCCTTCAGCAAACATCCCTGTTCCCACCACTGTCCATATTGTGGAGACTCCCAAAGCTGAACCGAAGCCAGATGTGAAAGAACCAGCTGCAAAGCCCATCCTGGTGGAGGAAACGATAGAGATGCTTTTTGGTCGGTTGTTGACGCAGACTCCCGCAAAGGTGAACGCTGAATCCCACATAGAGGTTGAAGCTCAAGCACGTGTCACTGAAGAAGCAACAATTGAATCGACTCCACCAGTAGACGAGACTTCTACAGATGAAAGTGATGTAGAACCAAAATCTGAACCCACAACAGAACCAGTACATGAGGTGAGAGAGTTTTCCTACACTTAAACGATTAAATGTGTCTGATGGATCTTCTACAAACATTCTCCAAATTACTGAAACTCTTAGCCACGTCAGTCAGAGACTTACAATATAATTCAGACAAATTTTCATCCATTAAGTCTCAAACTCTTTATATTTTCATTAGCAAATCAAAAAATGATTTTTACATATAATTTTCTTGCTTAAACGTGTGAGACGAGTGGTGCACATGTATGAGCTCACATGTCTGTCTGTGTACGTGCATACAGGTGTGGTATATGAGTGCTACACTGCTCTCCCAGATTCCTTGGTTCACTTCATCTTGTTATCTTGCGTCACACGTAGCTTTTGGACTGCGTGGAACTTGGTGCTGTGACGGTATCAGCCCCCTTTGAACCCTCATGTCTCCCACCTTCTTCTTCTCACCCTCCCACTGACCTCTCCCACTGCTTGCATTGGGACATATTCAGCTCAGACACTCAAGAACCAGAAGCTTTAACATTCTGTAAAACTGTCAGTCCATGCAGCTGCTGATTAACACTAAAGTAGTTCTGAATTCCAACACAAGTATATTTTACTGTGCAGTGTAAATTGTTTATTTTTAACTTTGCAAGTACTTCTGTGGAGCTTTGGCAAACTGATCTCACAGTTTAGCATGTAGAAGAATCACAGAATCAGATCCGACAACAGAGAGTGAGCTGCTGTTGCTGCACACTCACACCTGATGAGTGTGTTTCATTGTTGAGGTAACTGTGAAAGCACCTTCTAGTTAAGCACCACTTTCTCTTTCTTTAGCTCTTCTCTCATTCTGTCCTTCAGCCTCCATTCTGTAGGAATTCTTCCATCACAATGTTTCCTTTCAGCGGGTTGTTTATTCTCTCTTCGTGTGTATACATGCATCTATGAGTCCTTTTACCAACAATGCCTTGTTTGGGGTGATGGAAGTATCAGGAAAAGTGTAATTAGTTGTGTATTAAGGAAGTCTGTGGATGTTAATGCAAAACTTAGTGCAAAAAGCATGTGCAAAGCCCAGTGAATTTCCCCAGATGTTCCATTTTTATTTTTCTACACACGTACATACACATGTGCAGCTCTCGCTGCACAAACAACTTTTATAGGTTTGTTTTCTGAGACGTTATGAAGTTTTATAAAGTATTCAATAAACTCAGAACACCCTCCTCTCTGTTCTAAAAATCTGTTTGACATATTTAATTTCATTTTAACTAAAATTTTAAGTTTTTGTACACGCTTTAAGAATAAAAACAGATTATTATTAAAGAATGATGCCCCTCCCCCAAACACGCTGCCATAAGCTGTCAGGTATATACTTTCAGACACATGTGAGTGTAAGCATGAAGTTGGTTAGTTCTGTAAATATACAATATTATTTGGTCTTAAAATATATTTCTAACTGTTCTTAGATCAGATTTGGTGTTTTCTGAATTTGTCGGAGGTTGCATCTGCGTATGGCTGAGAACATGATGTTCAGCTGCTGTGTATGAACAGTGTACAGCACATGTGTGTGTGTGTCTCTCTCTCTCTCCCTCTCTCCCTCTCTCTCTTTCTGTGTGTGGATTTTTTTACAGCAGAATTAAATCATCTAAACTCTCTCCTTAACTACTTGTTTATCTTTAAATTTCATATTAAACTCAACATTATGTGCACACTTCTTTTCCTCTTTTCAGGTTGAAGATGAATTCAACAAATTTCAATCATGTCAAGTAGAATGGATTTCCATGTTCTAGACTTGCCCCACATTGAGGAAGAACTGGCAAAAGATAGACTAAATAATTTACCATCAGACTATGAAGATTTACAATATTTATGTGCTTTTCCCAGAGATTGCCACCACGGCTCAATGCACTTGACTGCACTGTGGGTGCCGCCCCAGTGGTCATTTAGGCTGCTGCTGTCAACAAATCCGAAAGCTGTAGAACAGGAAAATGTTTTTAGGACAAATTCAGAAATTATAAAAATTCACTCTATGAAGTTATAAGATGAAGTTATAAGAAATAAGATTTCTTCTTGTAATCTTTATAGATAAAAGCCAATGCAGTCATAATTGTTGAATAAAATGTGCATTAAGTGTTTTGGAGAAATTTAGTTCTGAGTTATACAAAGAGGTTGGAAAGAGGGAGTCATGGCCTCCCATTTTACAATTGGCTGTAGGTTTCTATAAGAAGCAAAATGTCCCTCCCCTTTTTCCTAACCGCACACAAAGTAAGTTTTCAGGCTTGTGCTCGTGTGGGACTGCAAGTTGAAATTTATTAGGTCGTTTTGGCACATTATCGTTTATGAACACAGAAAACCTGTTAAGATTCTCACCAGTTTCTTTTTTTTCCCCTCTTTTTTTCTAAGAAATGCCTTCAGGCCATCACAGCTATAGCCGGGCTGACAAACTGTTAAGTAGAAGCTTGTCTTGCTCTGGGCACATTTTTAAGAGTCCTGCGTGTGCCGCTCCTAAAACTCAACCTTTAAAATTGCAAAAAACAGGAAATATCTTGAGCCTGAGGAAGTTCTGTTGAACTGTTTAATTTAACTGTGAACATGTACCAGAGTAGATGTTCAATAAAACCTGCTTTTTAACAGCTAAATTCTGTTCTCTTGCACATTTATATTGATATATATTTGCTGACTTGATACACAACTCCATATACTCTTTCATTCTCAGGTCAAGGCCCCAGAAGAGGTTCCAGTGGAGAATCCTGCAGAGACTGAAGTAAAACAAGCTCATATTCATATCTGCACAAATAAAAACACACAAAAAAAAACATAACAAGAAGAAATCCACTTTAATTTCTCTTATGCTTTATGGTATGTTAAAACATAAGAATTTTAGGAGAGAACCAGACATAAAATACTTTTCTGTCCTGCATCCTGACATAAATTGTCAGTATATCTTTGTGTAACCACAAACTGATCAGAGTGATAGGGCGTAACATTTTCTTAATGAAACCAGCTTCTGAAATACCTTAAAGAGGGACTGTGGAATTGTTATTTTCTGTCAAGGCATTCCTTTAGTAATTAGGATTGTGACATACTTGGTAAAATTTGTCTTCAGAAAGCAGCAGAAAATCTGACTTATTTTGGTAAAAAACACATTAGTGTTGTATTTCTTTTGTTTACCTTTTACAAATTAAGAAAATTATCAGAATGCATTAATTATTTGCTACCCTTACAATAACATTGATACTGTTAAAACAAATAAAAAACCAATAGTAGATGGTTTTTAGTGAGTTTGAACTTCAGTCAATGGTCGATTCACAGAAAGCAGCTGGAAACATGATGGCTGCCATTAAAACTAAACAAATTTGTGCTGCTTGTTTTATTGGTTTACAGCAGCAGTAACTGGACTTGAAAGAATCCTTTTCATGGAAAAGTTCTGTAGGTTCTGGTTACATAAGCTTCCCACCTAATAAAAACACAACCATTCTTTGCCTCAGGTTGAAATGACACAGTACTCAGCTCTGACTCCTTCTTTCCAAACAACTTCAATATGAAAACCACTGATTTGCAAACAGCTGTGCTTAAAATCCTGCAGATGTTCCTGACTGATTGAATAAGAGAAAAAACTTTTAAGATAATTAATCTGGGTTTTGGTTTTGATCCTTTTCCAGACTCAGACTGTGGACATCATGTCAACAAAGACAGAAACGGAACATGTACATTTATTATTTTGATAATGAATGTTGCTTGTTTAATTCTGTTTGTAGAGGTTAAACTTTGACAATCCATGGATTTCTTATTTTATTTTAAGAGTAATACTGCCAGCTGTTTACAGATGTCCTGTGTTGATGTGCAGACGCTTGGCGACTCAGAGGCTGAAGAGGAAGCTGAGATCTCCGTAGAGGAGATAACCGATAGTAAGGTTGAATGGGAGGTTGCCCTCAGAGAAGACACTTCTGCACTAGAGCCTGTAAAGGAACCCACAGAAGAACCAGTGGTAGAAGACGTTACTAGTGACCGTGTTTCTGATGAAGCAGAAGCTGCAGCAAATGAAACAGGAGCTGATGTTGGATCAGCAGTGGAGGGAGACACAGAAATACCAAAAGCTGAAGACGTGACTGAGACGTTCAGCTCTGCAGCTCCAACTCAGGAGGGAGATGATAAAGAGGTGAAAGTGTTGGTTGAAGAAGTCACAGCAACAGTTCATGCTGAAACGGTTACAGCTGCAGAGGTAAAATATTCTCCTGTTAGTTTTATTCCGATGTGTTAATCAAAAATGACTTTCACTGTGTCACCATCTCTTCTTTCTCTAACTATTTGGTTCATGTATTTGTGGTTCTTGTTGACGTTTTAGAAAGTTTTCAATTAACTGCTGCCAAAATTTAGCTGCAAAGACCCACAAGACTCTCTGTTTCATGTCCTTCTTAATCTTTCTAACATCAGGATGCTTCTGTCCAGTTTGCAGAAATCTCAGAGGTGAGGAATGTCTCTTATATCCCATCATAAAAACAAACAAAACAAATAATAATGATACTCATGCATGAGTTAGTATATAATATTTTAACCCTTTCATGTGGTCAATTCAGTGGACAGCTATTCAAAAAATGTCTATACCCTCTTGTTTTGGCTCATTTTCTGTGGGAAGTTCAAATTTGTATTTTTACGACCTAAAGATAAAGAAAAAAGAAAAACTATTGCATGAAAGGGTTAAAAGAAAAAAAGGAAAACACATTTTTCTGCAAGTTCAGTTCAAAGATGGCATCACAGAGCTTCTTGTTTCACCAGGTGACAGACGTTCTCCCTCCCTCACTTCCTCCTCTGCTGGAGGAAGCTGAAGGCCTCGTTACTGAAACCAGAGAGGTTAGATTTCTCATTTTACATAAAATGTATTGAATATCCTTTAATCATTATAAAATCATGCTAAAATCAGAAATGTAAAAGGTTTAGTACGTAGCTGAGAATGTGAGGACCATCTTCCTCTCTGGTTCTCGTTCAGGAGGCTGCTGATTCGCTGGACGAAGGTGTTGCTGTCTCAGAATCTGTATCAGCTTCAAATGATGCTGTTGCAGCACCTGCTGTCATCCACCAGGTGAGAGCCAAGAACTTTCTACATATTACACACTAGATTTAATCATTCACTGAAACTGTGCTGCTTTGATTCAGATGCTTTTCAAATATAAGTGTTAGTCAGCTGAGCTTTAATTTATGATTCAGTCTTTTCTTCTGAAATAATCTAACGATGCTGAACGTTTCTAGTGTTCATGTGTCTAATGTGCATTCTGGATGTTCTTATCTGGTTTCAATCAGGAATTAAAACGCTGGTCATCAAGCGACAGCAGCAACATTTAAATAAAAGTGCTGATAACATAAACTAGCAGACAGTCACCAGCACTAATCCAACAGTAACAGACAGAAGTGTAAAAACTGGGTCAAATTACATAAGAACTAACATGAACTGTTGACCTCGTATAATTACATCCCATTTATTTTATACGCCATATTTGTTATTCAGCTTTAAGGTGATTTTCTAACGTGTTTCTTCTTCTGTGATGTTTAGGAAACCGTTTCAATGAGTGGCAACAGCATCCAAACAGAGATCATAGATGAGACTCCTGTAGATCCTGAACCTGCTGAACCTGCTGCACCTGCAGATGATGTAAGTTACTAAACTGTTCAATTCATTTTAATATACAGAGTCATAAACCACCAAATGCATAAAAACTAATTGATGCTGCCTGTGCTGCTTTCCTGGATGATGTTTCTGGTACGCCAGAGCACTAAAATCATCACTCATAAATTATCTGGTCTTTCTGTTTCAGAACCAGAGTGTTGAGCAGAAGTGCCTGACTGTGTCGTCAGAGGAACCACATTCTGAAGTCTGTGATATGTCATGCCCCCTGCAGCTCCCCGTGGAGTCTGTGCAGCTCGGCTCAGCTGTAAATGAAAAGGCTTTGAAACTGTTCAACAGTGAAAAACTTTGGTTTTATTGAACCTTAGAAAAGTTATTTATTGGCTGCAAAAGCACTAAGATGGAAGATGATACAACTGACCAGAGACTTTGATATTGATTTAGCCTTATTTTACATGATGTTGGTGCCAAATTCCTAAAGTTTGATTCCATTAAAAGTTGAACCTGATCTAATGTCCTATCTGTTGTTTAGGAAATATCAATTGAGACAACACTGAATGGACAAATTGTTCCAGAGGTTCCTATTGAGGGTTAGCAAAGATGTTTTTTTCTCAATGTAAGTTAAATTGTAACTCATCCTGCTTCTTGTTCACCTTTAAATACCTCAAATACCCACAATTTATTGTTTTCTTTCAGATGCCCCTTTGGTCATTTTGGAGGACTCAAAGCTTCACAGGGAGTCAACCAGACCTTTTCATTTTTAGGGCTTAGGACGGAAAAACAGCCAGGAAATTGAAGGGACATCCACCGTTTGAAGTGCCTTCCTGTCCTGCTTTCTGTTGAAACATTCAATCCAGATGGAAACACACAGAAACTGATGCTCTCAATACAGCTGCAACTCCCAGAGAGAAGACAATCTCTTTTAAATCTTTTTACACTTCAAAAACCATGCACAGCTAATTTGTGTTTGCTGTGGAACAAAGGTGCTTAAGGGGTCTAGATTTCTTATTAAAAAGGAGCATGTTCCCATTTTTTCAGAAAATCTGTTTCCACACAACATAAACTTAGTGGGTTTCATTAGATCTGTATCAAATAGATCCAGTAGTTTGTGTTAAAGCTTATTAGATGAGGACAAATTGTTTAGCTGTATTTCTCTGTCAGTTTTTATTTCCTCACCAGGATCTTTTTATACACAAATCTCCAAACAACCTGTTACTAGTTTTGTTTTCAAGTTTCTTTGTCTTAACTAAGTGCCGATGCTGAAGTGTGAGACTCAAACCGTATGGTAAAGCAAGACTTTTCAGATTAAAGGCCACTGAAGTCTGAGGAATATTGTTTCTTTTTCACTTCCTTCTTCTGTGATTCATTTTGTAAAGTCAGAGTGATGCAGTTTTGTGTTCGAAGCTGGTGATGTAACATGTTACCTTATGAGGATAACTGTTCAGCTGTAGACTGGCTCTGTTGATCTTTGAAATAAAGCTGTAACTCACTGTGATGGAGCAGCATGTGGGTTTTGTTTCCTTTTTGTTTGCTTTCTTAGCTTTAAATAAACCAGAAACTAAAAAAAGCATCAGTGTTGGTGTTTTCTTTTAACGTTGAAAAAAAAAACATAAAATATTTGCTCTATTTTGTGTCTCATTTCTCTAGAATATCTTTGATTAAGATCCAAAGATCCTAATTCTGTACAAACCTTCAATTTCTGTTTTCTGGACTTGCTAGTAACGTACATTTTTTGGGGAAAATTTGTGATCAATGCAGTTAATTATTTTTTTATTCTAAGTAATGAGAAAATTAAAACAAAGTCTACATTTAACAATATAAAATGTATTGTATTGTATTATTTCTTATGATACTGCAGATTTCCAGACTTTAGGTTTACTTTTATTTTGAAAGTTGAAAACATTTCAGCCACATTGTTAGTCAGTGATTAACCAGCACAAAACATTGCATGGCAACTAATCTTGTAATAACATTATAAAAAGTATGTTTCCTATTATTAATAAAAGAAATATTTTAAATTCAAATGAGAAGCCACAAAATTAGACGAGACAAAATAATATCATCAGATCAAAAGATTTTTTTTATTATTTCTGTTTACATTTAAATTTACATTCATATTAGTATGATTTCATTTGGTACAGTAAACACTGTCGATGAGTGGTATTTGTCTTTTTTTTTCCCTCTTCTTGCTATTACACTGTCAAAAAAAACAAAACAATAGAATTTCAAGCATTAGTTTTTTACATTTGCTGGCCCCCCTTTTTTAAAGGAACTTTTACAAAACAGAAACAACTTAACTTCTGCCTTGAAAAGGGAAGGAGTAAAGTCAGACAAAAAAAACAACAAAATACCCAAATAAACTAACAACAGACAGGATATATTACCATAAAAGCACATTTCTATTAACAATTGATGCTTTGGAATGAAAACAGCAACAAATGCTCACTGTGATCGACCAACAACTGCCCAACTTTCAATCAACACACTCAACGTATATATTACTTGACTTTTGAACTTGTACCATTAATTTGTAATATATCATCAACCCTCACCTCTTTCATAAAACATAAGAATAAATAGGAGAACAAGTGATCTGATTGGTCCATGAGGTAAAATGTGAATGTAAAGAGAAAAAAAAAAAAAAGACGATTGAAAAGATTTATTGACGAGACAAAAACACAATAAAAATAAACGAGTCTTAAAAGAATCAAGAAATACACAGTTGTGATTGCAAGGTAGGAAACATGTTACCCAATGAAGTTGCATTGTCTGTCAAACACTTGTGCATTCAAACAGTCACACTCACTAACAACATGAATCTCCAGGATGGAATCTTTACAAAGCCACTTCATGGATCAAGATAGAATTTTTTTTTTTTATATTTACACTGAAGTGATATTTTAGTTCAATACAAACAGTGAGAAAACAACAGCTACATAAAACTGAAACAAATCATCTCATTCTCTTCTCAATCTGTCACTCTCTTCTTTTAACTGATGAACTGTGAGCTGGAGGTGGGCGGAGCTTATAGACAAAGTGGGGATTGATAACAATGATGGCGATGATGATGGAGATGCTTAAAGTAATTAGTGGACAGGTGAGCAGGCAGCCTCTTCACTGTTCCTGC
Source organism: Pachypanchax playfairii (assembly GCA_006937955.1). NCBI lineage: Eukaryota > Metazoa > Chordata > Actinopteri > Cyprinodontiformes > Aplocheilidae > Pachypanchax > Pachypanchax playfairii. The sequence goes on from SSNP01000089.1 coordinate 2,021,678, forward strand.
TACAGGAAAAAAAAGAGCACTTCAATAAAAGAGCCACCGCTGGCTGGATGGTCCTGGTCTGAAATGAAACAGCCACCTGTTTGTGTTTAGAGATTTGGTGTATAAGAGCATGCAGTTAGCTACACAGTGTAGACTGAAGAGCACTTCAAAAATAACAGACTGCCTGACTGGATTGAAACCAGTTTTAAGGATGAAGGTTTCAGGCTGGATCTGAACTCTAAAGACAGGAGCAACACTCGTAGTGTTCAGTAATGAGTCTGGAAACAGGAAACGGCTCAGGAACAAATGTGGTGAAACACAAAAGAGCCGCAGTTTATATTTTCAAAACGGTTATTTTTTTTGTTCATCATTTGCAGTTTGAGTTCAATCTAAACTTCCTCAGCAATGTTTGTTGTTTAAGCGTAAACAATTTGAATGTTATTTCACAGGCTTTCATGTTTGCAGCCATGCTGAGTAATTTACAGCGTTTTATTTAGCAGTAAGTCACACGGCTTACTGGACATTTTGTTTTTTTACTGTCAATTTAAAATGGATCTGTGTGATTGTCACCTGTTTCTCCCTCTTGATGTTTGCAGCACCACTCAGGCAGTCGCACAGGTAGGCAGTGAGTTTAAGAACAATCGCGAGGTTTATTAAACAGGCTGTTTAAGAGCCAGGGAGGATATTTTCATTACAGCCGGATGTGAGGCAAAAGAGCTTTTTGAAACTGTAGAAACAGAAGAAAGTTTCGAAGGAGGAGGGGAATGATAGAGAAGACACCTCTCAGAGGCTCTGCGCCCTTAATGGCCCAATGTGGGCTCAGTCCTGTCCAATCAGGCCCAGTCTAACCTTGGTCTGGTTAGCTAAAATCCAGTCCAGTGTGGTCTGGTTTGGTCAAAGTCCAGGCCTGGGTTTTAGAAGAGTGCTTTGGATCCCTGGTTCTCGAACTCTGACCAGGCGTCGTTTAACTCCATGAAGATCATCTTGGCGTACTGTTCATAAGGCTGACCTGTAGCCTGCAAAGACCAACAAAACATCGATGTGCTGAACTGAAAAAGATTCAAGATAAAAGCATAAAACCCATTTCAATGTGTGATCATGCACCTTATCTGGATGGACCACCAGCACGGCTTTTCTGTAGTATTTCTTAACTTGGTCGGGTGTCACAAGGTCAGCCATGCCCACAGGCCTCCAGCGGGTTTCACCCTCCCACAACACCGTGTGCAGAGTTGACAGCAGCGCTCTGATGTTACGCTCCTTCCCCTCAATCCAATCCAAAATCTGCAATATAATCAAACCAAACTATCACACATTCAGCTCAGATTAAGTCACAAACATCAAACCTGGAGTTTTACAAAGTGTTGCCCTTTAATCAACAATTTAAGAAAGTAATGGGAAGGACTTTTACCATCACATCTTAAATATTTACTCTCCAACACAAACTCAAAACAAACACATCTTTTATGTTTTGTCTTTTGTGTGTATGTAGTTTGTTACTTGTAATTTAAGAGGATCCATGTCCTTTGAGATCTCCTGTTTCCTCATTTCAGCAATGGTCCTCGGTCCCTTTCTATCAGGTCTGGAAGCAAAACCCTGAGTGGACAGCAAGTCCTCAAAATCATCTTCCTTAACTTTTGGTTTAGAGCCTATGTTAAAAAAGCAAAAGGGAATTTAAATTAAAAATGCAAACAGACTCATGGTCGACACAAAACATCTACAGAGTGGATTGAAATACGCATCCAAATTGAGATCCTCTTACCAAAGCCAGGTCCACGAACTCCCCTCTCCTCTCTCCCACCAATGACACTAGAAAATCCGAGGTTGTAGTTGGGTTTAGTGGGCTGTGGGCCTGCAGGCTGAGATGCTGAGGATCCTTTGGGTGCTGATCCAGATCCTGACATCCAAGGTTTGGTCTGGGATGAGGTGGGTCTTCCAGGCTGCCAGGCCTGGGCTTGAGGCTTAGCAGAAGAGGAAGAAGGAGGAGCCTTTGTGTTCAAGGAAGGGCCAGAAAAATGACTGCTGGACAAACCTGAACAGACAAATGAGAAAATTTTGAACTCAATTAGATAAAAACACGTGTTTGTCCTGTTTTATTGCCATAATTACTTTCTGTAAAAGCATTAAGCATTAGAGATGAAACCATCTAACCTGGTAAATTAGAGCCCAGATTTCCCAGATCTGCAAAAGGATCAAAGGTTTGAGACTTGGCCTTTGACATCGATGGCACACTGGAAGCTACAAACAGGAACAGTAAGGGAGGAAAAAATGTTTCCAAACTGAGATCGTCAAGTTTAAGTCATTTATAATTCATATAACTTGATCAAATCCTTCCCTCTACAAACTACTAACTTGTGTTTCTCCACCCACCTGTGTTTGAATAACTGGGTTTGTTGGTGGTGCTACTGACACCAGTAGTAGTGCGAGCTGCCCAGCTGTCCCACCCACCCAGCAGGTCCGGCTGACTGGCTGATGATGTCATCTTAGGAGTATCTTTCACAATTTTATCTGCCAAAAACAATTTCCAAAGGCTCATTGGTTGAGTCTAACTTTTCAGATATTAACAGATAATGGTGAGACAGTCGTGATATTTACTGAGGTTGAAGAGGCTGGAATTGGATGCAGGGGTGTGGTTACTGTGAGCTGAGCTGAATCCGCTCGTTGCTGAAATATCAGAGCCAAACAAGTCTCCAAACAGATCAGGTCCAGAGGCTTGTCGAGATGAACCAACACTAGAGCCAACACCAGAGCCAGATCCCATCCCAAACGGATCGAACATGTCACCCATGGCTGGAACATCGATGGAAAAGAACAATTTATTAAAATATTGTAATATAGTTATACTGTCAGGTACAAATGATTTTCTGCTCCATTACGTTTTGAGTCTGGTGTGGCCCCACTGGTTGGATCACTGAAGAACAAATCTTCCTGCCCTGCTCCTGTCTGACCAGCAGGGGGTGCAAACAAGTCGTTGAGGAGATCGCTGTTGCTGGAAGCAGCTTTCAGTCCTCCCTGTTCTGCTTGATTAGAAGCATGGGAGGAGGTTGAGGACATGTTGGGAGGTTGAGGGTCAGAATTCAGCCCCAGGAGGTCAGCAGTGTCACTATGAGGAGGTTCATGAGGTGCAGGAGGGGAAGTCTAGTGGGAAGACAGAAAACAAGCAAACGGAAATAAGCAGAGGGACAAAATGCCAGTATGTATAAAAAGAGATTTCAAATTAAAATAAAAAAACAATTTTCTATACCTGGAAATCAGCATCAAACAGCTGTTCACTGGGGTCACGGGATAAATGTTCTGCACTGGGGGCAGAAAAAGACTCTCCTTCTGACTGATCACTCATGTCCTCCTGATCCTGCAGGGATCCTCCTTCTTGGCTGTCTGGAGCATCATGAGGGCTTTGAATATCTGTTGATACACAAAACATTAAAAAATGCCTTTTTTGGAAAAGGAATATTATTTTTTAAACATTTTGCCAGGGACTAAAAAAATCACCTTCCCAATCTAGCGTCTGGAAGAAGTTGCTGGTGTTAGTATCGTTGCTCATAGGAGATTCTGGTTCTGTTGCGTTAGAACCCTCTGGAGTCTGAGCTGGTGTTAATGACTCAGAGTCATAAAATGCAGAGGAACCAGGTTGACGAGGTAACTCGGGTTTACCTGCAGTGATTACAGGTTTGGTTCATAAATACAAGCAAGCTGATGTTATTACAAAAAATTATTATTACAATAATAATAATAATTATTATTATTATTATTACAAAAAATGCATTATAAATGACATTAAGTTGGTGGAAGTGAGCAAAAAACCATCAGAGAAACAAGAAACAGGACACTAAGCAGATTTGTGTGTCTAGATAAAACCTTGTAACAAAAATCCACCAACCAAATTTGCTGAGGATCTCCTGCTGCTCATCGCGAGATGAGAAGAGTATTTTAGGGTTAAGGCCCTTCGTTTGGAAGCTTTCCCAGGGAGGACTCTTGGCGCTGGGTCTGTCTCTGGGCTCCACCTCTATGTCCAGATGAACCTGGAACAAGTCTGGGTACTTCTCCTGGATGTCACAGGCATCCAAATCATACCTTAAAGCAGCACCGGCAGATAGAGGGAAAAAGTCATGAAGAAACAGTTAAAAATTCCGTGTGGATCACGTCTTAGGACTTGTGTTAATGCTTTGCAACAACTTTTACACACTTGGCAAACTTTACAGTAGTTGCGTTTCTCGGCACGAAACCTGTATGAAACTGGATCTGAAACATTTTCATGGACGCCATCTGAAAAAAGAATTAAAATGACATTTTACAAGTGAGCTGCTCATATTTATTTTCATTTATCTGTAAAATGATACTAATAACTGAGCCATACAAGCTCTTTCATTAAGAAAAGCAATAACAATTACAGGGTTCCTAAATATGTTCCTTCCCACAGATGAAGTGAAGATTCAGTTGCAGTAAAGCTTGTGAGGGTCTGTACCTTGGCCTGTAGACGCCCACCCAGTGTGGATCTAGCATGATAGATCACCACCAGGACATCTCCTTGAACTGTAACATTGAGGGGAATCTCTGCTCTGCCGTCTTCCATCTTAAAATCCCTGAAGGGAAACAGAGAGAATGACTGAAGGGACAGATAGTTATTTTGGTTAAATCTGAGGGAAACTGACAAACCAAACTTACTTCATCCTGTCATATTCCTGTGACGTGGTGAGGACTCTCTCATCTCCAACGTAAACCTCACAGAAAGGCCTGCACCCGTTTCTCTGCTTGTTGAACAGTGGCACAGGAGTCATGGTGATGGAGTGAATAACCACAGGTTTGCTGTGAGGTACAATAGGTTCCTCTGCCATCATGTCACACATATACTCTATATACCTGCAAGAACATATGATGCACTCACTGAAATCAGACTAACAATTTGTAAGAAAATAAATGTCATTGTATTCAAATAAAATCCAGCAATAATTGGGCTTTAATGATAGTAGATATCCCGACTGCAGTTTAGCTGAACTATATTTGGTACCTCTTGTGTGAGGGTGTTATACCAGGTGGACAGCGTTTCATAGAGAACATATAGACAGCAGCTTCAGCTGTGGTGAACAGGCGACAGAAACAAAGGAAAGAACAAACTGCCACCGCTGATGCTGCTCGGCCGTCCTGCAGAGAGGAGGATGTAAACAGTTATTACTGCAGCTTTTCTTCTCATGTTTACTTCATTGTGTAAAATCATCTCTGGTTGATCTGGTTTACCTACCAGACAGTGGACTATACAGATGTTCCTCTGGTCCTGTTTGAGCCACTGATGCATGTTCTTACAAACACTGTAGAGACTGCGGAGGCTGGGAGCACGACGCACCTGCCAGTTACACTCTGAAACCTGAAGACAAAAATCCACACCTGACTGAATACTACGATACAAAAACAGCTGCATGTTGTCTTTAGACAGCAAAGGATAAAGGTAAAAATGAAATGCAGGTGTACACATTACTACAGTAACTACCCAGTAACAGCTATAATTTAAAAATCTCCCCCCCCCACACACACGTACCCTGTTGTGGAACCGAGAAGGCCTGTAAGAGCGTTTTGAGAGGTTGTACACAGCGTAGTGGCCGGCGTGACGTGAGTCCAGGAACAGACGAACATCCTCAATGTTGTTCTTTATCGCTGACTCCACCCCTTCTGCTGGGAAAGACATGACTGCACACAAAAACACACAAATTACATCAGCGATTTCTCAATCAATCTTTATTTATAAAGCCCTTTACAACACTCCAAGGTGACCAAAGTGCTTTCCATAAAATCAGTTAAATTCAAAAAATAATAATCAAAAATACATCAAAATAATAAAAACAAAATCACATTACTGAGTATTAAAGGCCAGTCTGAATAGGTGAGTTTTAAGTGATGCTTTAAAGAGGACAAAGTCAGTGATGGTGCGTTTCTCGGGGGGTGAGATGTGTCACATGACTTTTATTTTATATAATACAACAACATTAAATGTGAATAAAATTACAGGCAGAATGTTTTAAAAGAAAAGTTTCTATACCTGCTATTCTGGAGGTGATGTAAGAAATATCCAGATCGCCTTTGGCATAACTGTAAAACAAATTACAGATACACTAAGAAAAGATGCAAAACCCTTCAGAAGTAAGCACACAAGTAAGCAATCCTTAAAAAAAACATCTAGAAGGAAAAATGTTCAATTAATGCCTCAGAGACAGATTAGCTAATCTAACAACACAAATTAAAAACAGACTGTCATTTAAATTAGTTTTGCATTTCCCCAAATATTCATCTTTCTGCTGAATCTTTAAGGCACCACAAGCACAAAACAAATGACTACAAACAGCTTCAGTAAACAACAAACCAGGCTTTAATCAATCTGATATCCAGAACACACAGACTGGAACATGACAAGGAAAACAACATAGCATGATTCCTACTTCATATTCAACTTTAACACAGGAAGCAGAGAAACAGCGATCGACATTAAGACAATTGAATTCTGCGTGGTATTAGAGCGCACGGATGATGTTGGTTATAACACACATGAAGTTGATATGGATACACACAGAGAGGTTGCGCAAGAGACAATCCAAAAATGATTTTTTTATATTGTTTCACGCATTTATTAAACAATCATATGGAAGTAACTCGCTCTACAGTGTAAATTATTAAATTATTTCATAAAATCTTCATTAGATGTGCTTATAAGCAACAATATGAGGTGTTCAGAGCAAAAACCTGAACAGACTATGAGCAGACAAAACAATCTAAACTCCACTGAAGAGGAAGGAGACTGACACTCCTGCTGCTTTCTGCCAGTCTGATGGGATTATCCTCTTCTTCTTCTTCTGTCCAGTAAATATCTGCTTCTGTTTGAACTACCTTTGTCATCGAGTTCTGGTCAGCATTTAAATTCTTTGCTATCAATTCTTTATAACTTCTTCAAAAAAAGAACATTTCATGCAGAAAGCACTTTAATATCGTCTAGAAAAACTAATCTCAGTGTTTTTAAACCCTTAAATGTTTGTAATGAAGTCGACTTATTCTTGACCTGCGAATAGGTAAAGAAAACGCTCCGAATTTACAATTGAAGTTTTAGTTATTGTTTTTTTATGACTATTGAATGAAATTCACAAAGTTTGTTCATTTTAATATCAGTTCTTAATACTGTTAATAGTTTGGCTGCAAAGTCATTCTGAATGTCGGGGGCACATGTTGGTGTTTGGTGAGTTATTTTCTACTTTTATGGGAATAAAACAGCCCTTCACAGTCAGTGAAGTGTTTTTAGAAGCCTGTCATGAGACGACTCTCATAGCAGTGAACAACTGGTGGATTAAACACTCCTAAATTATATCCATTTATCGATTCAGATCAGTCTAAGCCTTCATTCATCCATCTGAATTATTGAGCGTGTGTGATGTTAGGATCATCAAGCTGTGATGATGAAAGCTGCACGACAAAAGCCTCAGTACAAGTTTCTCCCTCTAAATCAAACACATGCTTTAAAACACACAGAGCAACGAATGAGGTGACAAATGTCAACGACCCATATTTACCTCTGGTTGCTAGGTGATGGACACATAGAGGGACCATGAAGGATTGGGACAGAGAAAAGAAATGACAAAAAAATAAAACAACCAAACAAATGGATCAAACTGATGACAGAATAACCAAATAAATAATAAAAGTATAATAAAAAGATGTAAAAATCGTTTGTAAAGATCCACTTTGCTTAAATCAATCTGTCTGTACTATCCACACTGGCAGCCAACGTCACCCATCCCATAATCCTCCACATCACTTTCTTAGAAATGGTTGAAAAACATTATCGAAATATGACCAAAAACCCCAAAAACAGACAGAAAACAACAAAATGTTCCTTTAATGTTGGAGTCAGAGCTGGAGGGATTGTGAATGATTATGGAGACAATTACTGGAGTTAATGTAACTTAGTAAATGTCATGATTGACTAATGACTCTATTTGATACCAAACAGCGAAACTAATGAAACATCCACAGCTAACCAGAGCAAAATAAACAATCACATCTAGTTATAGAAACTCAATCAAGATACAGAAACTTTTCTTTTCATAAAGGATGACTTATTATAAAGTATAAAAACTTATTGCAGTAAGGTCAGTTCATTGTACCTGGCTACTGATTGGATGACTTTGGAGGATGTATCCTTGATGTTGGTCAGGAAACGCTCCGTTCCTCCCTTTAAAATATCCAAGAAGCCACTCCCAGCCTGATCAGGGTCATACACACCTGGACATCATGACACAAAACAGAACCTGTCAGCTGACAATAATTTACAGATTCTGCTTTAAGTTACAACCCTAACAGCGCTTAGAGCCGACACAGTTGATAAAACGAGTTGCTTTTTGTTGTGTTGAGTCTGTGTGAGTCTGCAAGGAGAGAGCAAACACACTCCACGTTTCGACAGATGGTTTACTGGCGGCACAGAAATCCTCTTAATAGGAATGAAGAAGCTTGAGCGTGTGTGTTTGGAGAAAAAAATGAGCTTATTATGTTAATTTAGAACGTTAGGAATAAACCATGTAATACTTTGACATCAAGTTTCTTCAGCTTGTTTTCTAAATAACTTTTTTTTTAATGAAAGAATGGACTTCTTCACCGAATGTTTGGAATTTGCTTCTTATCTGCTGTCATTTAGCACACAAGGATCAAAATCTGTGGCAACAGAGCAGCTTTACATTTCATCAAAAATATAAAAACACAGAATGAAAAGAAACATAGTAAACAGTCATTTAAGTATTAACTGTTGAGGTTAAGCTTATTTTCTCAACCATATATTACTGTGACTGTTAGTGTCAAGCTTATATAAAAAGAAAAGCGACAGCTGGACAAAAACACGGATGTTTTGGCTCAAGATAAACATTAAACATACATATCTCTCTCTCTAACTTTCGACACGCAAACAATATAAAACTATGAACAAACCAGGAGCTATCTGAAACCATAACATTTCAGCACAAACACACTTTTACCTGCGTTGTTTTGGACGCTGTGGATCTGGAGGGGAAGTTGTGCTCCGTTGTTGCCAAAACCTCCATTCTGCTCCAGCAGCTGCAGACATTCATAGCCGTCATACACTGGACGCCAACAGTAGTATGTACTCAGCATTTTAACAGGCAGGCTAACAAAATAAATGCTGCGTGAATACGAGGAAAAAAACTGCAACCAGATTTAACTTTTAATATCTGAAACACAAAATGAATAGCAGATGGCTCCACCCTCCATGAAAAAAATAACTCCTTAAAAATGGAGAAATCCTTTGCCACACATGTTCAAAAATGTTTAAGACTGTTAGACATGCAGTTAGAGAGCTGCTGCATCCTTCCCCCTCTGAGCTGTTTATGTTGATTCCCTGTCAGTGTCTCTCTGCCATCCCTGCTGCCTTACTGAACAAGTTTCCTCCTCTCTCATCTCTCCGCTTCATCTCAGTCTGTCAGTCCATATGTCTGTACTGAACCGCAGCAGAGTGTAGAGGAGGAGGTGCAGGAGGACTGTAATCTCCTTATGTCCAGCAGGGAAACCCCTTTTTAATCCTAATCAGATCAGCAAATCTGCCTACCCCCTGCACACACTCACCAGAAGTATTAGGACAAAAGATATAATATGAAATATCAAGAGGTTTAGACAAACTTTGTGGCTAAAGTCACTAATTTGCTGAAGGACAGAAAAGGCAGGAATCATAATATAGAAACCAGTGTAGGATATCAAACACAGACGGACCAATCCACCAAAAAACAACAAGAACCCAAAAACTTACTGAAGCTTAGAAAAATCTCTTTGAACCTGGAGATTTGACTTTAAAATCAGCTTTACATCGTTCACGGCTAAACGTGAGGATTTAATGAAACGGACCAGGATTTGTGAGTTTTTGCTCAGAATCATAAGAAATTAAATCCAAATCTTAAATTGGATTAAGCTTGTTCAGTATAAATGTTTTTGGCATTAAAGTGGCAATTTCATCAAGAGGCTGCTTTGTTATTGAGGCGCTGCCATCCTTTTATTTTGAAACTTTTTTCGGTTCACTGATTTCAAACCTGTGTTTCTGCTTCTTTAGGGCCATTAGCGCTTTGCCAGCTGGGAAAAAGAGACGCCAGGAAAGAAGAAAACAGACTCCTCTGTACCCATTGCAGTGTGTATGTGTGTGTGTGTGTGTGTGTGTGTGTGTGTGTGTGTGTGTGTGTGTAACCACATCACAAGCGGAAGAGACTGTGTGGCTGGCCTGTCAATAGCGTCTTCACAGACTGGCAGACACTGAGCTTGTTCCCCAAAGTATCAACACACTCAGTAAGGCATGACAAAAAAATCATTGAGGTCAACTTTGTTTAGAAAATCTAAAGATATTTGTATATCAATAGGTAAGAAGACACGTACTTCTGTAACTGGAGATTTGGGGTTGACATTGCGAGCTGCTGCGATCTCCTGCAGCTGGTTCACCAACTCTGTAATAGAAAGCCGCTCCTCAGGGTTCACCTTCAACATGGAACCTAAAGGAGAAAATGGGTGGCGAGCGACAGGGAGGTGTGAAATTAAAAGAAAACAGGATTTTAGAGTTGCATTGCAAAAGGAAATAAAACTGTTCTGTGAACAGATTTGTTCTAAATTCCCAATTCTTTTTGAAACCCATGGTCCTAAAACAAACTTTCATATGATGCCATCAAATTCAAAATGAGACAATAAAGAAACCAAAGAAATCTTGAAAATTCTGCTAATAAAATAGGTTATACGCACGTATGAGATCATGAAACACAGTGTACTTGACATCGTTCTGAGGGATGGAATATTTTCCGTTGACTATCTGCAGTTTGGCTCCGTCCTCAAAAGGATGCTGCTTGAAACACAGCAGATAGAGGATGCAGCCAAGGGCCTGCAAGGCAAAGCAGAAGAGACAATAACTGAACCAGCAGCTTATTTTCAAAAAACATTTAGAGTGAAACACTAAGAAAATGAAAAGGAGGAGGAGTTTTTAATGTTCTAACCCAGATGTCTTGTTTCTCATTGATGGGGAAGTTGGAGTACAGGTCAATCATCTCTGGTGTTCTGTATGCTGGAGTGGTGTTCCTCGTTATCTACCACGAAAAAAAGCACAACAGTTTCCACTCAGTCAGACCACTGGACATCTAGTCTCAGCTATTCTTTCCTATTTGGACAGTTTCTGATAAATTTAGGGAAAATATCTAAACAATAGCTTGGAATTTTTCTCCTGATCATTCTGGTTGTAGAAAAAAAACAAAGCATTTTTGAAAATATCATACCATTAGTAAAAAAAAATCTGTATTGATCGTTTTATTCAAGACCCTCTATCACATCAAGGGCTATGTCTGAAACCACGGGCTCGGCAGACACGCAGGTTATCAAATTTCTAAACTCTGGTGTCCGTCAGACTGAGGTCATCTGTACGTATTTAAAGCTGCTTTAAATGAGCATGTGAATGTTGTTATGGTATTAATATGATTAACTTCATCAACCAGCACTTCCTGGACTTGTACTGGTTAACTCAATCAAAGGTTTCTGGTTTCTGGTTTCTGCGCAACACCCTGAAGTCATTACTGACAAAAATTTATTCAGACTTATAAATGTGCTTCATTCTTTTCCTTTGAGTTCTTTCTTCTAAACAGATGAATATAATTTAAGTTCTGAAGTTTTGTTCTGAAATGGCACTTAGTGCATAGTTTCTATTCAGTGTTTTGCCCTAATAATAGTATAAAATGTCCTTCTCTATAAAATAAGAGCCTATTCAAACATAAACTTGCCCAGTTACTCAGAGGAAATACTTTGATTCAGTATGAAATAAAACTGCTTCATACAAGTTTCTCTTTATTTAGTTTAGCAAATATTTTTGATGTAAATAAAAAGAAAACATAGATGCTGCAATGCTTTTTTAAACTGAATATTCTGATACTTTTTTAGTTCTAAGAATGTTTTCCAGGAACAGCCAGGATGTTTTATGAAATGCAGGAAGTGAGATAATAGGAAGTAGTTAAGTGTGTGTCACATATCTGTGTAATCAGAAAGCATCTGATGTAATGACCTCCTACATGAAAGGAAACACATTCTGCAACACGTCCTTATGGGTAAAAATTTGGAGTGAAATCAACACCAACTCAAAACTTCTGAATAAAAAAATCCTTACTAAGTCGTTGCTTTGTTCTGGCTCTCGTCAAGAGTCCATTTTATTTTCTACCTGGTACTAAATGATTGAAAATACACCAACTAAACCAGTTATTGTTTCATGCTAAAAACTCAGAAGGCTTCTGGTGCAGTAAAAGCCTCACTGGATTTGGCAGCTTGTTTCCAGTATGTAGCACACTAAGGTTATCTATTGTATGTATCTGACTAATAAAGACAACTGTCTTGGATTCTGATGGTAAGTGTATAGATTTTAGAAGACCGGCTTCTAATTACTATCCACAGATTTGTTTGAGAGTGTGTTTACCTCGTCCTCCACCATAGATCTCTTCTGTGCAGACCAGCTGTAGTCAGGATAATGTGACACTGTGGTGGAGCTGCCAAAGTCACACAGCTTGATGGTGCCCTGGTTACTAATCAAGAGGTTTTCAATCTGCAACATATGAGAGGCGCAAAAATCACTACAGCTACATATAACTGACTTTTTATCATTCACAACCTCTTTGATACATGATTTATGAACCCATCCATGATGGACAAACCAACCTTGAGGTCCCTGTGGATGACTGGAGGTTTCTGTTTGTGCATGTGCTGCACGGCGCGACACGCCTGGTAGAAGATTTTTAGCACCGTGTCACATGACAGAGGAGCTTTCTGCTCTACCCGCTTTATAAAGTCCACCAGCTGACCTGATGCAGACGAGACACAAACATGTAAATGAATGAAAGCCTGCAGTAAGAAATTTGTATTAGGCAGAAAAGGCAGGTTGATGACAAAAATCACACACACATTCAAATCTGACTCTCCTTGAAAATATGTCCCATGAGAGCAACTGATTAACTACATGCATAAAAATGGGAAAAAATGAATAAATATATTAAAAAGATGAATGATTTCCACAGTTAAGATTTTTCATTATCTCAAAATGCACAGGTTTGGTTCATATTGTGTAAAACTTCTCAAACCACTAAAAGTGCTGAATAAAAAACATGTTTTAGGGAGTAAAGCAGGAAGTCATGGAGGAAGTAGAGCAGGAAATAAAAAGGCCAGAGAAGGGGGGGGTTCATCACAAAAGCCTTTAAAGTTTCTGAATTCCTGAGATACTGAGCTTCCACTCTGACTGCCTCAGTCCAAAAAAAACTAAAGAAGAAGAACTAAATGTACAAAACTGAAGGAAATGTCTGTGTCAGCGTTTACCTTTGCACAACTCAGTGAGGATCAAGAACTCAGCTTGTCCGGTGTCTGACTCCTCTTTACTGATTGAGGCAGCCGAGCAGAACTGAACCATGTTCGGATGACCGGAGAGTTTTTTCTTTGGCACCAGAGAGTCAAGGAATGTACAAAAAACCACGAGCGTGATGGGAAATGTGCTTTATTCTCTTATAAATCAAAGACACGACCTGCTGACAGATGGGGCCAGTTTTGTTTTCATTTAAAAGAAAGAATATATTTAAAAACAGTGTTGTAAAATTAGACATGCGAAATCTCCAAAAAGTGAAGTTAATTTATTTTTAAAGCCTGTTTCCAACCACCACACATAGGTATGTTTCACTTCTTCTTTAACAGAGACACAATTCTAAACCTTTACTTGTAAAACCTTTATGATACCAAATAAACAATGTAAAGACATGCTGAATTAACTTTTGTGTTACATATGCAGACACTTTGAGCCTCTTCTACAACATAAATAAGTGATTCAGTAATGACAGTTTACTAAAACTAAAGGTTTATCTTCAAAATCACAGGTTAGACTTTTACTTACCTTCTCACATGACGACATCTGCTGCTGGCTAAAACAAGGAGATGTCAAATATGGTCTTAAACACAAAAGTTAAATAAGAAAAGAAGGATACCATGAAGCAGACTTCCTGTATGATTTCCTTGTTCTTCTCCTCCTCATTGGACAGCAGCCTCTGAAACCAAAACATACGAACGGATCATCAGAACCAGGACTGACCGGGCCACACGTCTCACACAGTGTATAACACAGAGCTGAAACCTAAAACATCAGCAACTCAGTTGATGCTCCATCTTACTTTAAGTGCGTAGTCTTTTCCGCTGCTCATGTCCTGGGCTTCATACACAAAGGCAAATCCGCCTGCAAACAAAGAATGTAAAATAAAAGGGAGAAATGAAAGAATCTCAGTCAGGATACAAAGTGTGTTTGGTGATCACTGGATCTGTTTGCTCATTGAACCCATAAAACAATTAAAAGTTAATGTTCATTGTTGTGTAAATTATGTATGATTCAGAGCAGGATGTGTTGTAATGAATACTAATTTCATAGTTCAGTTTAACTTGCTCTGGCTCAGCAGCATTGAAGAAAAACTAGTATTCAATGTAAAAAAATGAAAGACATATCAAATAACTATTGTTTGACGATGAAACCTGTATTTTTTTAGGATACTGAACTGATCTGCTTGTAGCTCATGACCACAGAGAGCAGTAAAACCTCAGCAACAGATCCTTTCACAAACACAGACCCGCAGTCTTATCTGCTAATTGCCGAGCAGCCACAGCAGAGCGGTTTGAGCTCGAGCATCTTGCTGCAAAAGAAACACGACACTAGCAATGTTTGTGTCTCCAGTTTACTTCTCTAACCTTAAGCCTCCTGCTAAGACCTGCTGAAAATACAGTTTCACTGAACATGCATCTGAAATCTGAAATGCTGTTTATGTGGTCAGACTTTTACTCAGTTTTATAGGTTTGATCATAGAAAGCAATGGTCCATGCTGGGAGGGGGAGGCTACAGTTACCACAGCAACATGTTAATTAACCACAAGCTTTACTTGGCTCTGCAAAGATACACTCAAAGAACTGGCTCAAGTCTTTAATCTTTAACACGTTATTTACATAAAGGTGCACTGCCCAGGTGTGGAAAACAGTTTCATGACTCCAGTCCTGATTTAGGATTTGAACCAGTAACATGATTGCCAACACCTGTCTTTACGACATGACTAAAGTAGACTTTTGAGCCCCAGTTTCAAACGGAAGAACATTACACATCAGTTATGTCAACTCAATTGGTTAGAAAAAGCAACTGCTTCATAATTTCAGGTTAGTAAGAATTATAAAGTTAACATGACTGGTATCAACATGCCTGCAGAGATAAAATCTCCCCTTGTTTTGTTGTTAGATTAAGTAGAAGCCGAAACCTGAAACATCTCGTTTACTTTAACGATTTCTCTGCTATTTCAACAACAATCATTCTTTAATCCTAAAATATGCAGTTTCAACAGCAGGCAATCTCTAAGGAGTTAAGACGTTATAAATGTACTGCTACTGCAAAAGAAATACAGAAACTTCTAGTTACAGCCAGTCATCATAAATACCATCAAAGAATCTGGTAAAGATGAACAAAGCCACTATTCAGACAGCAACAGAGTTTTATTGTAAAACGATCGCCACATCTACCACCTGTTTGGATTATAAAAGTTGTGTCTCTCGGGAATGTGCTGAAAGCAGAACTAACAATTTACTGCTATAAGCATGTTGACAAAATATGTATATGTAGAATACGTGTTGTTGAACAGAATTATTTCACACAATGTTGCCCCCAAAAAACTTTGTTTTCTAATCTAACTTAACTGGGACTAAACACAGAATGAGTGAGTTACTTTAAGAGTACAGGGGATGAAAAACTAGCAGCCACTTTGTCTCAGATGAGCTTAAAACTAAAACACATGAGTAACAATTTGATTTTATTTGAACTATTTTATAAGAAAATGTGTTTGCGGCCACAGATATAGTCCATTAATAAGCAGGTTTGCATATGAAATTACATTTGCTGTGTACAAACACTGATAAAGCTGAGCCATGAGGGGCCAGATAAGAAAATGACTATCTGATATTAACACCTACATTCCTGCTTTTTTGGGAAGACACAAGCAGCCAACAAAAAACAACACTTTATTTTATCAACGGTCAAGAGGTCAAACGTACGAAGCAAAGTGGAAAATTCTCTTTTTGAGACTTCACACTTCTAAAATGGATTTCAATGTATCACACCGAAACCAGAATTATCTATAGATGTTTACTTGGTGACTCACAGCTCTGCACTTGCTAACGCAAACTGATGCTGCTAGCTTCTTTAGCCATTTCGGCTACTTAGCATGTCAGTTCGACAGAGAGGACTGTCATGTGTGTAGTTTTGTTACACTATCTTACCTTCGGCAATCACCCTTTTGATCCTTAGTTTCATGTCACCGAGCTCAACAACTTGCCCAACGAAGTCATTCTGGTCCCGGCTGGCCCCTGCAGACGAGCCGGGCCCGGCTAGGAAATCCAATGCCGACTGGAAGAGTGACATTTTTTATCTATCAGGCCACTTCCAGGCAGAATGAGCGTTCCGTTTCCCGCAGGCTCAACACAAACCACCGTACAGAGGTTTAATCAGTTATAAAGTTGTAAATCTAGGTGATATTATTCTTCCATTGAAAGCAAACACCATCTTCCTGCGGCTAGACAAACGAATCCACCATCATCACAGCTCTGACTTCCGTGAGAGCTGATGACGTGACTGAATCACGTGACACCAGGAAAAACTCTCACCACTAGTTGAACAGACTGATCAGGTTCTTGAAGACTAATCAATCTTTAAGCATCAGACAATGAGCGTGCAGGTACAACCCACTGACCTTGATTGACAGATCGAGTAATTCTGCTGAAATAAGCCATTATAAGATAAATAAGCCATGGTGAAAAACAACATTATGAAAGAAAAGCTGACTTTGTTAAAATTACGTTTTGAAATAAAAACTGATGGAATTAAATACAAAAAGGATTGAAATGATTTCTATTATTAGGAAAACACTGAAAGAGAAGTTGTTGACCTGTTTTCACCCCCACTATGAAGGTAAGAACACCTGTCAAGCTAAAATATTCAACAGAAACCTCAGAAAAACAGTTTTTAATGGAAGGGCCTTTTTAAACTACCAATAACTTAATGGTAATTCTTCGAATCAGTTTGTTTACCTTCACTGTCAAAATTCATTTTCATTTCACGTGGTGTTAATCTCGGTTTGCAATAAGACATGTCAAACCTTTTCAAGATTTGGCTTATTTCCCCTGGTTTTGGGGCAAAATATATGCCAAAGAAATTCCTCTCAGTTTCCCAAGATCTTTAATCTTGAATTTTGTTCTCAGCATTTCCTTTACATATTTAAATAGTTTCATCACTCGTTTACTTGATCTCTAAATGAAAAATGTAATCAACAAGCAAACAACTGAATAAATAAACAGTTGAAACACTCGACAACACTGTGAGGAAACTATATGTATGTATGGGGTCCATCCACAACCAGGAGCTGGTCCACCCAAGACCACGACCGGATGAAACCACAGGAACCTGATCAAACCTGGCCGGGGCCCAAAGCACAGCCACTGGGCTGCACAGAGGGACCCAGGCCCCCCAACACAGACATTTCCGCAGAGGCAACCATGCAGACTGAGCAGACCGAAACCCCAGTGTGGATGACCCCCATGAGGAAACATTGGAATCAAAATAAAATGATAAAAACATTAAAAAGGATAAGAATAAGTAAAAAACAAGTAGGGAATTCATAAAATTAATTTATTTTGATAAAACCAAATGGATACAAATGCATAAATTATGATTAAATGCATTAATTAAATAAGTATATATAATTAAAATGAATAATTATGATGAGTAAATCAAAGCGAAGCTAAAAAGGTATGTCTTGATCCTCTTTTTTTGACAAAACGTACAATTTTGAGATCACAGACTGTTAGATTTTCCATCCTGGCAACAGAACTGTAATCTGATCACCTCAGTCGCTGTGTTGGCTCTGCCCACATAGCCAATCTGAGCTAATGTGAGAGGGCACTGTGCCTTCAAAAAGAAATTCTGCTCTTGCTCAGATCTTAGTTTTGTTTGGAGGTAGAAACCAGTGGCAGCACTGACTCTCACATGATCTGTCTCCAAACAGACCAAACTCAGCAACTAGCCAGAACAGAATATCTTTTTGAGGGTGCAGAGAGTCCATTACTGATGAAACTGCTTGCGCGGATGTTTGAAACTGTGTGAGTAATGAATTTTACATGCAGAGGGTTTGACTCTAATTTAATTGCAAAAGACACCAACAACCATGTGACCACAACACCTGAGAACTGCCTCTGCAATAAAGGTTCTGAACATGGCCTAGTGAGCCCAGGAAAACCCCAGGAGCCAAGGCTTGGTGAGTACCTCAGGCCAACAAGTCCCCCACGCCTGGCTCCTGGGGGGTCCTCCAGTTCCTTATTCTGGGAACAAGATTTTATACTTTCAGTGTCATTAATATCTATGAATCGCTCTTAGTCTGACCCTTCACCTGAATCTAATTTGCCAGAATCAGGGTACTCAAACCCCTCCACCACGACAAGGTGGCGATTCAGCAGAGGGGAATTTTTTGTGGGGATGGGGGTAGGGATGAGGATGGGGGGTAAACATGTTTTATTTTTTTGTATTTTTTTTTTTTTGTCTTTGAAAATAAGTTTTGTAAAGAATATTTTTATAATTTTCTGTGTGAGTTTTAGTTTTGCTTATATTTTGTTGTTTTTTTGGGAGTTTTTTTTACACCTTTTTTATTTTAGTTGTTTTGTTTTTTGTTTGTTAATAAAATATTGTGGAACAGTGGTTGCCTCTTGCCCAAAGACAGCTGGAGATCGGCACCAGCTCCCTGCGACCCTGAAAAGGAAGAAGCAGGTTTAGAAAATGGAGGGATGGATATTGTAGAACACGTTTCAAATCGCCCAGAAATCTTCTGCTAGAGAATGTAGTAAATGTTTCTGGACTGTGTGGGGGGGAACCGGAGCGCCCGGAGTAAACCCACTCAGACACAGTAAAGTCTGGAGTAAAGATATTTCTGAGGTGACAGTTACTCCACTGTGCCGCCCATTTTTTGTGATGGATACTTAAGGAAAGGTTTTTGAGGAAAGGGATGAGGAAAAGGTAGGGGTGGAAATTTTTTTTTTTGTCTTTGAAAAGAGAAGGAATATTTTTAATTTTTTTTTAAGAGTTTTACTTTTGCTTATTTTTTTGTTGTATTTTTTTTTGTTATATATTTTTTATATTTTAGTTTTTTTTTCTTGTTTTTTTTTTTTTTTTTGAATAA